>MU224982.1:1334390-1394214 GCA_018584345.1 Thuja plicata | reverse complement strand
GCCCATGGTAGAATAAGGCATTGGTCTAATCATTATTTGGATTATAGTTATTCAATTCATTGTTTATAGTTTTAAGATATCTTATCTATCTATTCATTTCAAATTACATACACATTTACTAAACATTCTTTTAATTACTTAAAGTATTTCAGTTTACAGTTCATTATATATTTCTTTCAGTTAGATTTCTTTCAAGTTCCTTGCCATAGTTGAGAGAGAAGGTTGAAGTGTTTCTAATCTGCTATAAAAAGCCTTGTAACTTAAAGGATAAGTCAAGGTATAGGCCTACCAGCCTTGGTTTTGCAGAGCTAGAATTGTAGAAGTTCCAACCTTGCTTTGGTTGTGACTTTTTAGTTGGTCAAATCACTTGGGTTTCCAAGCATTGGATTGGCAAGTCCATAGGAAATCCAATTCAGCATTTTTTGGCACCAACAGAAGGTGTATATGGATCGCATTCAAATGGCTTTTTGTTAGCTAAGCAACTTCTAAGAGTAGGCTATTATTGGCCCACAATGGAAACTGATGCTTTTCTATTCTCAAAAACATTTCACAAATGCCAAACACATGGAAATCTCATCCATACTCCTGCTAGAGAACTCATACCATTCATAACACATTGGCCATTTCAACAATGGGCCTTTGATTTGGTTGGACAAATATATCCTAATTCTTCAAGTGGACACAAATACATCATTACGACCACAGAGTATTTCACTAAGTGGGTTGAATCCATGTCATTGATCAAAGCCACTAGAAAATAGGTGCCTATTTTTATCTTGAACTACATTATTTGTAGGTATGGGATACCCTCTTCAATTCTAACAGAAAATGGGGGCCAATTTAAAAACCAAGACATCGAAGACCTTTGCACACAGTTTCACATTACTCAACATTATTCTTTAATCTATTATCCTCAAGGTAATGGACAAGCTGAGGCATCTAACAAGAACATTCTTAAGATCTTACACAGAACTATGAATAAGTCTGGCAGAGACTGGCATTTACAACTAAATCTGACACTTTGGGCCTACAGAACAAGTATTAGAACACCAACTAGAGCCACACCATTTTCTCTAGTCTATGGCATTGAGGCAGTATTACCTATTGAGGTAGAAATTCCATCCTTGCGGGTATCTCTACAAGGTCTTTTTACTAATGAACAATACCGCATTGATAGGGTGAATGCATTAGACTTACTTGATGAGTGCAAACAACAAGCGTTCGAGATTCTGAAAGTGTACCAAAAATGCATGTCAAAAGGGTACAATAAAAAGATCAAACCATGACACTT
The DNA here is from genome assembly GCA_018584345.1 of Thuja plicata. Lineage (NCBI taxonomy): Eukaryota > Viridiplantae > Streptophyta > Pinopsida > Cupressales > Cupressaceae > Thuja > Thuja plicata. The sequence goes on along the minus strand of MU224982.1, from coordinate 1,392,923 downwards.
TTAAGTGGGGGATCTCATTCTCAAAGAGAATCCTAAGAACAAGCAAAAAAGAGAACAAAAAGGAAAGTTTGAACCCAATTGGTTGGGACCTTATGTTATTACTACAACTTTTGGGACTGGAGCTTATTAGTTAGCTACACCTGAGGAAGATGTTCTTTCTGATCCCATCAATACTCTACATTTGAAGGATTTCTATGCTTGATATCTGACTAGCAAAACTTGTACAGTGAAAAATCTTAGAAAATACCCAAAAAATCAGAAAATTGATCTTGAAGAAATCCAAAAATAGTGGAGAAAGTCTTGAAAAAGGTATCCTTGGTGAAAACCTAGCAAACAGGCGCCTTGATACTACAAAAAAAAAAGAAAAAAGAACAAAAAAATTGAAAAGGAGAAAAGTGCCTTGATGAAAACCTAGCAAACAGACATCTTGGTAGCAAAAATAAAAAGCTTTGCTGAGTGGTGAAAACCTGGCAAACATGCATCACTCAAACTTTGTGCTCTATCTATCAATGCATTGATGATACTAATCCTTCATAATTGCACCTGTGCTATTTGGTGACTCTGATTCCTTACAAAATTCCTATCCTTGCTTGGGATTTGTCTGCATTTGTGTTTTAGGAATATTCATTCTGCACTGGGGGCATCTTTGCTAGCATGTTCAGTTTGCGTCAGCTAGGTTTTCCTAGGTTCTTGTCTAGGATAGTTTTCCTCTCAAAATAGTATTTCTCAATACTTGCAACAAAACATCACTGTCACAAACAAAGGTGTTTCTTCAACACCACCTACTTGTAATAGACATCATACTAGTGTTTCTCAACACTTTAATCATGAACTTTAAACATACTAGTGTTTTTCAAGACTTTAATAAAAAATGAACTAGTGTTTATCAACACTTTAATCAACTAGTGTTCATAAAAACTACATTGGATTGCAATTGCTGACAGAGTTAATCTCATATACTTAGAAATGAAAACATATTTCTTAATTCCATATTCTGATTGATGAATCTCTACTACACTTGAAAATTGAATCTACAGTATTTCTCAATACTACTTAAACACATAGTCTGATCTTGGTTTGGTTATGAATCTTTTATATTCCCATGATATTTCATACTAGGGGCATCTAAGCCGTTATAAAATTTTCTTTGGTTGATTATCATTGGTGATTGTTATGTCTTCCGAGTTACTACATGATATTTATTCCAAGATAAAGAGTCACAAGGACAAGGGGCATAACATTCTCTTGGTTTTCTGTGTATGGTGATTGCTTCAATGATTCTATAAATTTCACCTAACTTGGATGTTTATGGTAAGGGTTGTTAACATGAGTGGATAGCTGCATATATCTTGATCCTTGTTATGTTTAAACTACGGTGAGGTTGAAACAATTTTCTTGTCTATTTTCTAAATCAGATTCTCACTAAGGTGTATGAAACATGATGTACCCAAGGATATGAATTTTCAAAGTCATTGTGGGTCACATATCTTACATTACACTTGAACAAAACCCAATTCTTAATAGTAAAAGGAGATAACTAACTTGTCATCCTGGCTTCTATGTCTTGATGCCTAAGTTTATTTCTGACATTGCATCCAATACACATAGTATTCATACTTTCATGATACCAGTGGGTATTAGTGACAGTTGTACTATCAGGTGATGTTTGTTACAAAAATGCCCAATAATGATAAAATGCTATAATGTATACAAATCAGTGACAGTCCTAAGAGTCTGCATGGAGATGCATTTAGAGATTGCATGATTCATTTTGAAAAGAAAAGCATAAAGGACTTGAGCTTAAAATGATTTCTTGATCCCTCTGAAATCCAAGTTAATTACATAATCTATATTATTGATATCAATGTCATTGCATATCCATGAGATGCATTTTGCATTCATAAATAAGAAAAAGAAAATACAAAAACAAAGCATTCAAGCATTGCATTTATTTCTACATCCTAAGTGCATCCATACATTTATTTGCATAAAGAAAATCTCAAAAACATACATTTGCATATTCACTTACCATCATTTGAAACACATTTATATATCAGTAATAAATCAAAAGCATAATTGATGTCATCACATAATCTAATCTAACTCATCAAACGACCAAGATCATAATCACACGTGCATCAATATAAACATCTATCAAATCAAAAGAGCCCATGAACATATCAAGATCAGGAACAACTATCTCAAATATATTAGATATGGAACATATAAAAAATGTGGAACTATCTACAAAAGAGTATCAAGTATGAGTTAGATATACATGTATAAAAGTTATGGTACAATAAATGATCTCAGAAGGATCCAAATATACAATATGATCTAAAAATATGTCAAAATATAGAATCAAGACTGGCTTCCACCCTCTCCCTGATTTAGAGGATGAGGAGGTGGTGGTAAAAATGGAGCTGGTGGAGGCATGGCCCCCTCACACTGCTGAGCAATGCATGAATAGGAAGGTGCTCTCTGACCCTCTGGAACTGTAGCATGATGTAAACCAAAGTAATAAGCTGATCTTTGTCCCTAGTGAGTAGCTACCCAAGCCTAGGTATCTCTCTTTGCCCTGAGCATATCACCCTATCTATCTCTCTCTGCTCTAAGATGCTCAAGCTATGCGTCCTTGTCTGCAAGTAATGCCTCCAGTGTAGTGATCCTCACTCTAAGATGCTCACACTCATGCTCACACTATGTCAAAGAATCACCATCTCTACTTGAGCCTCTACTTGTGTCCTATCCTGAAGGCCTATCATGTGGCCTATCCTACTGAGTATCCTACTATCATTGTGGCTGTAGTTTCTTCTCTTTGGTCAGTAGTGGACCTAGATCTCTCTGGGGGAAACAAATCTGAGACAAGTCCGCATGCCGCTGGTGCCCTCTCCACTACCTCTCACAACACCTCCACCCCTATCATCTCCATCATCACCATCATCTGGACCCTTTCCTTTGTCTAGAGGAGAGTGCCTCCTATCTTTCCTCCCACCATCTCTTCCACCATCCCTCACCCCATCTTTTCTCTCCCTCTGAGCTCCCCCTCTGCCTCTCACAGGTTGATCATTTGTGGGATCATAGTCTGATGGATCCTCTATGTGAGGAACTACCTCCTCACGAGCTGTAAAACATGGAAATAGATGCTGTAACATCTGCGTAAGATATCCATCTGAGCACCGTACATTTGAAACATCTAGAAAAAGGTCCAAAGCAACTGCAACCAAATCTCTAATGGCATGCTTCTCTATCTCATATACTAAATGAGTACCCTATAATGGCTCCTCATCATGAATACATGCATATACTACTAAATCTTGGCACATGCTCTGCACACATCTGTACTGCCTCAAACTCATGTAACAAGGAAGCGCTCTACAATGTACCTAGTCCTACCAATCAAATACCTTCTCTGGAAGAAATAAGGCATCTATTGCCTATCTAAAATCCACTCCTCATAGTAAAGGTATGGTCGCCACACTACTACTATCATATCATCAAATAGACAGCACTAATACTCTACCTTTCCTAGATGGGGCTACTGAATCCAACCGAAGTACATGTGCACATACGGCTACTGATCTAATCACTGCCTGTCAACTATCGGCCATGTAGCTGGGATATGCTCCCAGGCCCAGATCTATAACATAAGGATCCCAACGGTCATACTGCATGAATAATGATATACTATCTCCTGTAAGTTCCTATAAATGTGGGCTAATATGTAGCTGCCCCATGCAAATATCTGAGACAAAACAACCATCTTCTCTAGCATGTCAACCCAACCAACCATGAATCTGTGTTGTCCTCGGTCAGACATCAGAACACCTCCAATAAATCCGTCCAAGTACAGAGGAAGATGATCGTAATGGTCACACATATAGTACCAATTGAGGTATCGACAAGCTATAATATCATCTCCAAAGAAATGTTGAGCCATGGCAATGGCTATAATAGAATTTGAATTAAAATGCACCTCTTGGCCCATCACTGAAAGTCGCAGTATGCACCACACATCCTCGGGTGTGATAGTCATCTCACTAGTTGGGAGATGGAAGGTGTTGTGCTCAGAATTCCACCTCTTGGTTAGAGCATTCAATAACCCTCAATTTACCCTGATGTTAGGTAAATCTCTTAGTGATAATAATCCTACTGGAGTGACTAGCTCTACCTCATCACCGGTCAAAGATCTGGACAAAGCAAGGACACGACCAGGGTACGGTCCTCAAAATGATACAACCTCAAAAATAACTTGTTTAAAAAGGGATAGAAATTACAAGTTCAAATTAGTACCCTATCTAAGGCAACTAAGCAGAAAAGTAATCAGCTAAGTGTTTTTGGTCATCAGACAAAGAAAAATAGTCAAACTTGGAAGAAAACTAACTCAAAACCAAAAAATGACTATGTTCCTATGGGGTGCAATCCCTTTTACAAGATGTATTCTAAGATTTCTGGGATATGGTGGGGCATCTAGGAAGTGATCCTGTTTCAATAGGATGCGACATGGGATGTGGCGTGCGACCCTATTCTAACAAGACACGTTAACCTTTAAATTCCTATTTTCAACTACCAAATGCGATGAAAACATGAAAATGGGAAAGGATCTGGAAAATACAGGATACAACATGTTATTTTTGGCTAAAATAGGATGCAACACGGGATTAACTGAACACAATCCTAAATACTAGAAATGATGCAAAACAAAATGACTCATAACTACTACAAAAATGCATAAAACAGGAATCTAAAAATTTGACAAGGTAGGTTTTTGAGTGCTTACCAAAGGTGGGTAGTTAGTTGGACGTTGATGTTGTCAGATGAGCTCAAAATGATGCTTCTCCATGGGGACCACCATCTTCTTTGTAGATCTCTCAGAATTACCAAGGATAAAAGTGAAAATGAATGGGTAAAAGTGAATTTTGAGATATATATTTGACTTTTTGAGCTATTTAGGAGCTCCGGAACTCCTCCTAGACAACTGAAAATATTTTTTTTTCTCTTTTTGATCAATTGGGAACAAAATCAAATTCACATACAATGTTCTACACAACACTATAAAAATTTTACGACAGTTACCAAAAATGCAGAATTGCTTCATATGTTCCAAAAATGGTTCGCAGGATTTACACAATCAGTTTTCCTGGTTCTATATCATCAAATTACACATTATTAATCAAAATGTTAGTCCAAAATCATTTGATCAGACTCATAATTCACATTTTAACATGATTAACTTGGTAAAATTGTGTTTTCTCTTAACACACCTTCGTTTCTCCACTTCTTCTAAGTTGATTCTTTCTTGATTCAATCGATCAGTTCAAGTGATATATCATTCTAAAGAGGGATTTATTATTTTTCCTTCAATTTCATTCTTGAGGGGGCATGATCACACTTAAATCAATCTAATTATTGCTCAAAACAACATTAAAATGACTTCATCATCAAAAGACTAAAGGCATGACAGTTCCTTGACTAAGTCACGACTGTTGGATTGAGGGCTTTGGTTCTCACAAGTTGGATATCTTATGTTTACTTTTCTAAGATTCTTATTAATCTCCTGGTAGCTTTGTACTGACCTTCATTTGATCAAGTTTAGAGTCGATATTATCAATCCTTGGATGAAAACCAAGTTCAAAATTGGTATCTTTTAGATCTTTGCTTATTGACCTTTGTTTGATCAAGTTCAAAGTCAATTCTATCAGTCTTAGTTCAATCAAGTGCGAGACTGGTCTCATTAAACATTTCATGCGATCAAGTGCAAAATTCTCAAACTTTTTGAATTCAACATCAAACTTTCTTTGAATCATTGCGCTGCTTGCACATCTATTCAAAGAGGGGAAAATGTAACCACCCTAATTTGGTCTGCTCTTATCATAGACCCTATTTTCCCTAAGTGTGATTATACCCATAATTATGTCAAGAAAATTCTTCAATTTAATGGCATAATTCATTTAAATCAATTTTAATCTCCGAAGTGATTTAATCACTAAATTACATTAATTGGCTTAGCCAATTAAATCAAATTAATTCAATTCAATCAAAACAAATCAAAAACATGGCTAAAGTAATTAATTAAAAAGAATTAAATAAATCCTAATTACAACTCCATTTTCAAAAAGGGAAATTCAAATCCCTAACCAATGGGAGTTAAATCACTTGGATCACCTCACATGGATCACCAAAGATTCAATCTCTACCTCTCTTCCACTTTCAATCCTAACCTCTCATTCACCAAATTCTTCTATAAATAGAATGAATTTTAAGCTCAATGGGCCCCTAATCTTAGAAGCATCCTTATTTTTCCCCTAATTTGAGATTTCAATTTTTAAACTTATGCTACTCTTATTTTCATAGACATTCATGCATTTTAGCTTAATCTTTCATTGCATTGTTATAATCATTCATTTTGGAGATTAAAATGAACATTTCTCGAGCATTTAGGGTAAATTCATTTGAATCTTCTATTATAAGTTGTATATGTCATTGATTAATGCACAATATAAGGGCTATTATAGCATTCTTCACACTCCTCTTAGATAGGAAGAAATAGGTTGATTTTAGTGATTGATTTGCTTGCTAAATTCTTCTTTTCACTAATATAATGACTTATTGAAGTGTTATGTTGCAGACAAAAGGTACACAAAATAACACACACTTCTTTCAGTGTCCTCCATATCATCATATTTTCTCCCTCTTCTGACTCTAGGGGTACTTCAGGGTGTTTGTTACTACCACTATATTCTTCTTGAAGAAAGTTGACTCTCTTATCACTCCCTTGGGAAGTAGATCAACCTTTCTCTGGAAACCTATAGGCAGGATGTCCCATTTGATTGCAATGATAGCATTTCATCATTGAAAAGTAAGAACCTCTTCAATGGATATTTTTTCCTCCTCTCCAATTACTATTAGATCCTCTCCCTCTATTGAATCCTCCTCTGTTTGAGCTTCCCTCTTGCTGTTCAATCAACTTAGTCTCTCCTTGAGTCTTGGATTCTGAGATTCTACCACCATATCCACTTTTTTGGCCTCTGACATATCTTCCTCTTCCTCTACCTCTAGTATTGCTTGTATCTTTTTTCTTTTTCAACTTTTCCTCCACATTAACTACAAGTTGGTGGCATCTTTGGACTATGGCAGGAGTCAAGAAACTCAACTCATCTTGAATAGTCAATCTTAGACCATTGAGGTATCTAGATACCTTCACACTTTCATCTTCTACAACTCTTGACCTCATACACAACCTCTGAAACTCCTCAGTGTAAGATTTGACATCCAATTTATTTTTCCTTAAACTTTTTCTTTTCTTGTGCAACTGAATTTTATAATCTTCTGGCACATATGCCTCTCTGATTTTTCCTACCATAGCTTTCCAAGTGGCTATGGGTTTATTTCCTTCTTTCTCCCTCTCATCTTGGATGATTTTCAACCAAGTAAGTGCAGAACCTCTAATTCTTTCCTTTTTCACTTTTACCTTTTGGGCTTCTGCTATCCCATCACACTCAAAGTGGTTTTCAAGTCCTTCAATCCAATCTAGGACTACCTCTAGTTTCATTTTCCCACTAAAGATTGGGATTCCTTCCAATGCCTTTACACTTAAGGATTTTAAGGCTTTAAAGAAGGGTTCTTGGGTGAGGATAGGGTCTATTTTAGGGACCTCATCATTTATGGCTATCTCTTTACTCTCACCTTCAACTTTATTGTTGAATTCATCAGTCTTTTCTTCCACTTGGTCTAATTTATGCTCTTAGTGGGCCAATCTATCTCTGAGAAACTTATTCTCCTCTTCTTGCTCATCCACTTTCTTTGCAAGTTTTGAATTTTCCACCATTTTAGACTCTCCTACTAACTCTGCTGGTTGAAACATTCGCCACAAGCCAAATCAACTTTCTTTGATACAAATCTGATAGAAACTCCCAAGTGTGCTTGCACAAGCCTACTAGGACACTAACTGTTCCTAGCCCTCCCAAGACCCTTAGCTTCCTTCTAGGATATTCTAAGTCCTTCCTTATTTGACTTAGGACTTCTCCAAAACCTCTCTAAGAGATTATATCCTTTGTGCTTCAACTAGGGGTATCTATCAACAAGTTTCATTACTCTCTTATACTCCTTCTTGGATGACTCAGAGTGCCTTTTGGTCCTCTTTCCTTAAAAAGTATTTTCAGGGGGTATAATCCATGCTTGGACAACTTATTGAGCTCCACTTGATCCTATTAGGATAGGGTATCAATACTTTCACAATAAATTTTGAGACCCTTAGTGAATTTGGTCTTTTAGGCCTAATACTCCTTCTAGCCCTAATTGACTAGTTTTTTTCACTTATTTCAAAATAATCCCAAACAACCCAAAAAACAAAGTTGATATTATGATACCATTTTCCAATACATGAGATATTTTTTATTCCTTAGGGCTCTAATGTCTCCGTACAGTGGATTCCTAGAATTAGGGGCAAATAGGGCTAATAGGGCTATTCTGGTGCAGTTTGGTGATTTCTACTCGGAAATGTATCCTAATGGATTGGAAAAGGCCTGAGCTTCCTAGGAGGTGTTTGTATGACCTCAGTTCTCACAAAACCATGCTTTGTTTCATTATTTAAATCATGAAACTACATTCAAACATCATTAGCTTACTGGAAAACTCCTAATTGGATGCTTTGGACTTGCCTAGGGCTTGCCATTAAAATTGCTTAAACTACTTCTGTGAGATCCTCCCTCCATATTTACACTATAAAAGGGCTCACATACCATATTCCTCATGGATAAAATAGAAAATAATTTACAAAAATAATCTAATGAACTCCTAGAAACTTCAAACCAAAAAATAAATGCTTTAACTATCTCTACTACATGACTAAAACACAAGATATTTCTATTCAATCCATCTAAGAACACTCACAATAAAAAATCATTCACAGTGCACAAAAATAGTGGACAGAGTAACTTCAGATAATTCAATTTACTTCTCCACCTCATCCAACCTCGAGAAATAGGCCTCCTCATGGTATTTTATGCTTTCCCCATGTAAAACTAATTCTGGTTTTTCCATGTTGTTCTATATGGCCATGCTACTTCAGGAAGTCTATTTTCCCAATCCTTCTTATATACATCCACTATTTTTGTGAGGATGGCATCAATATCTGTATTTGTTATTTCTACCTGACCATTAGCTTGGGGATGATAAGGTGTAGATTTTCTATACCTGATGTTATATGCATTCACCAAAGCTGTGATAAGATTTGATGTAAAATGAGACACTTGATTTGTCACTATCTCCCATGGAACTCCATAGCATGTGAAAATATCTTGATAGAGAAATCATGCAACTTTTTTTTCCCTTGCATTCTTCATATCTTTGACTTCAACCCATTTAGTCACAAAGTCAGTTCAAACCAAGATGTATGATTTTCCATTTGATGGATGTTCAATGAGTCCTATAAAATCAAGTCCCCATTTATCAAATGGTGTTACTACCACTTGTGGATGTAATGAAATTTCATCTTATCAGGTTGGTTTTCCCATTCTTTAACTATTTCAATGTGTGCACCCTTGGTCTTGGTCATGCCATGCAACAGTTAGTGATAAGGGTTTAACAACCTCTTGTGGACTCTATATGTCTAGTGGTTGTATCGGGCATTAATAGTTTAAGATTTTGGTGCAATTAAAACCATCCAATATAACAATTGGTATCAAAGCTAAGGTCTTAGGTTCCAACCCCATGCATTTACTGAGGATGGGATTGTTGCAAGGTGTGCACCCTTGGTCTTAGTCAGGCCATGCATCAGTTGGTGACAAGGGTTTAACAACCTCCTAAGCATTCTATAAGTCTAGTGGTTGTATTGGGCATTAACAGTTCGAGCTTTTGGTGTAACAGAAATAACCTAATCTAACATTAATATCTATCACACTTTCTTGTATATTTGGTTGCATCCTTATGTAGAGTAGGTCAACTGTACCCTAGATTCAATATTTTAATGGTTGTCCTTTTGGCTGCAAAATTCTCCCCACAGGGCTCATCATGGCATGAATGTAGGACTCATAGGTCTCATCCTCTCTTACACATCTTCTTATTACTTGGTTTGGTCTAGTAAAAAAAGCATATGACTATCCATGAGAAAGTTTAAAGCTCTTTTCAACAAATAACATCTTCTCCTTTGGTAAAAAATGAGAAGGAATCATGTCAGAAACTAGATAGTTGGCTATATAATTATACCAAGGTTTATGAATGCTAATGGAGGATAAATTCTCATCCAAAAATGTGTCATCAATGACTTTTTTATCCTCTTTGGTTTTCAACCTAGAGACAAAATTTTCTAAAACATTTTCCCTCCCTAGTATATCAACAATGGAAATATCAAATTATTGCATCAACAATAACCATCTTGCTAATCTTCCTGTGAGTGAAGGTTAATTCATGAGATATTTAATAGTTGCATGATTTGTATGAATAAATATTTGATAACCAATGATATAATTCCTAAATTTATTGAGGGTATAAATGACTGCTAACATCTCTCTTATTTGTTACAGTATAGTTTAATTTAGGTCCGTGCAAGTTTTTTCTGATGGGGTAGGATTAACATTATCCATAATTCCTTTTGTTTTCGCCAAGATATCTCCAATAAAATATTTGATGCATCAATATGGATATGGAAGGGTAGTTCCCAATTAGGTCCTTTAATAATATGTCTTTGAGTCAAGGTCGTCTTTAATTCTGAGGAGGTCTTCTCACAATCTAATATCCATTGGAAGTCAACATATTTTGTCAATAAATTAGATAATGGAGCTTCCTTCTTTCTAAAATCCTTTATAAACCATTTTTAATAGCCCGCATGCCCCAAGAAACTTATGATATCCTTTTTCTTAATAGGAATAAAAATATTGAGAATGACTTCAATCTTTGTAGGGTCAACTTGAATACATGCGTGTGAAATGTAATGGCCAAGGTTTACTCCCTCTTGCATCATCATAAACCATTTTTCACTATTCAAGGACAGATTATGATCTTCACACCTGTGTAGGAATTTTCTCAATTTTCTTAATGCTTCCTCAAAAGTGCCACCATAAGTAGTAAAATAATCCATATAGATCTCCATACATTCATGTGAGATATCTAAGAATATACTTATGATTGCTCTCTAAAAAGTAGCTGGAGCATTACACAATCTAAATGTGAGTACAAAATAGGTGTAGGTTCCTCAGGGATAGGTAAATTTTGTCTTCTCTTGGTCCTTAGGTGCAATCCTTATCTGATTGTATCCACTAAATCCTTCTAAGAATGAAAATTATTGCTTACCTATTGGGGATCCAACACTTGGTCTATGAAAGAGATTGGAAAGTGATCTTCTTAGTTGCAGCATGAAGATCTCTATAATATACACAAAATATCCATTTTGCTCCCTTTTTAGAAACTATAACAAGAGGTGATACCCATTGACTATCATAAATTGGGTAAATGAATCATGCATCTAGTAACTTTTGCAACTCTCCCTTCAGTATCTCTCTTAATGTAGGGTGAATCCTTTTGCGTGCCTACCTCACTAGTCTACAATCCTCCCTAATATAGATTCTATGGGTTGACAATTTAGGATCCAAATCCTTCATATCATGATAATCCTGTGAAAATGCTTGCTGGTGAGACTTAGGCAATTCTATTAAGGACATAGTTTCTTCTTGAGTGATTTTTCTATTAATGTTCAAACATTTGTCTAGTGAAATTTCCACTTTCTTAATCAATTCAATCATAGATGCTTCACTAGAACATGCCATTTTCATTTCATGTGACATGAGTGTATGAAGCATATATGTAGCTGCAGGAAAGTTGGTTGAATAAGAGGCATGCAAGATAGTATACAATGGACATGCAAGATGTGATAGAGAACCAATTGGTTTCTCATCTACTCCATAATAATTCTGAATGATATTGGATATTTCTTCATCCTCCTCTTGAAGTTGCATGAAAATATCCCTATGTATCATCATAAGCTATGTGACTAAATTAACTTCCTTTGTTTCTCCCCCTATACTTGGCCACACTGATTATTCAAAATCAGGTTGAGGATGTGTGGGAGGACAAAGAGAAAGCTGTTTAGTAGTCATGCCATAGAAAATAGCCATGTCTCCTAACCTACAACCTATAAAGATATTTTCTATAGCCAACTAGGGTCTTCTCAAAATAATAGGATATCCTCCCAAAGTTTCTTTAGTAGAAAGAATCATAAATTCATCTGGGTATTCCCAAGAATCTAAGTTTACTAGAAGATCCTCTACCATGCCATTAGGTCTAATAGTAGAAGTATCTACTAGTTGTAGGACAGTAGGTGTAGGTCTCAAATTAGTGATATTGAGATGTTGCATGATATATTTTGTCATCACATTGATTGTTGCACCTAGATCTATTAAGGAATTTTTGACTTGGATTCCACTGAGAATAACCCTAACCACATGAATACTAGGGTCAGAGTACTTAGGGATAGTCACCTTTCCAAGTAAGATATTAGCTAACTAACCCACTACATACACTTTTTGTGGATCCTTTTTCTTCCTTCCAGATTTCTTTAAGCATGCCTCTTTGGTGGATTTTTGTAAATTGGGACATATTTTATGGATTGGAACAAAGGTATCTTAACACAAACATGCTTTAACTAATCTATAAGATCAAATATTGGTTCTTGTTTCTGCTTTGTCATTTCTACCTCTAACCTTTGAGGGAATGGAGGCACTATATCAACTTTTTTTGGAATTTTAGAGTCTTTAAACTGACTTGGTTGAATAGGTGGCTCGGGAAATCTATCTTACTCTACTTCTTTTGTAGGTAATTAAGTTATGATTGGTGGAGAAGGTTCTGGAAAAGTTGTGGCTGATGCAAGATATAGATCACTTTTGCTAACAACATATGCAGAATATTGATTTAGATCAATAGATAAGTTGTTTCTTGTGACTTGTTATTAGGATTAGGGATGGTTTGTGTAGGTAGTAGAGTAGGCTTAGGTGAATTAGAAATAGTAGTAGGAGGTGACATTAAGTCTAGTTGTTGGGGTTGTTGATGTGGCAACAAATAACCAACTAATTTATTTGGCCAATGTTAACCCCTCTCCATGGAGATGTTTATTTCCAATTACCCTGAGGGGGTTTCCATCTACCTTGAGGTTGCGGGCTACCTTATTGGGGCTATTTTTAGTTTCCTTGAGGATTTTTCCACTAGGGTGAAGGATTCTGATAATTTGGCCAGGTATTCTAAGGGTTATTCTAAGATGGTGAGGGATAATTTGAATAACTTTATGAATAAGAAGGCTTCTATTCACTGTTAGGAGCATAAGAATTTGAATAAGGAACACTAAAGATAATGGGTCTGGTGGCATACCTTATCTTGGAGCCCATGGCCTTCTTTTTGCAATATAGAAAAGCTTCTCAATATCTCCTTCAACTGGCTTGAACTCTAGTGGAATATGGTGACTATCAATATTGGCAACCATCTTGCATCTGCAATGCTTCTTTCTTTGCCTACAATGAGGACAATATTTTTCACACATTACCTCTTCCTCCTCATGCATATTCTTTTCTTGAAGTGTGCCTAGCTGACTAGCCATATTGTTTATGATGTCCTCTTTAAAGTCTTTGAGAAGATGGTTTATCTCCATTCTTGAAAGTCCATTGGTGGAGGATTTACCCATACTATATTGGTAACCTCTTCCTTTTTGGACAACTAATTTAAATTAATTTTGGCATATCTTCCTGATATCATCCCAATAAGCTTGAGTGATATCTCCTCCTCCTCCCATCAAGTCTAAGGATTATGTACAACTTTCATTGATCCCTCTAAGGAAGAAAAAGTTTTGAGACTCTTTATTAAGCACATGATGTGGGGATTATTGTAGACTAAAAAGGAACCTTGAAATATAGTCTTTCAAACTCTCATCTTCCTTCTACTGCATCCTAAAGATATCATCTCCTCTCATATCACTGCCTCTACAATATTCTTTATTATTCTCAAGAAACTTTGTCTTCATTGCATCCCAGGTATCTACAATATTTATACCTAAGCTCATAAACCATCTTAATGAATATTCCTTCAAGGTAGTAGGGAGAAATTTAAGCATGTGAGTGGGAGTAATGTAGTTGTATTTTATATAAAGGATATAAAATTCAAATAGAAAAGTGTCTAGGTCCTCTTTTACTAGTCCATAGAAATTAGGAAGGACTCAAGCATGGATGTTCTTGAGGTTATCAACTTCATTCTGGTTAGTGATAGGAAATGGGAAATTTGGGTGGTTAGATCTATTATGGGCAGTCATTCTTTCTTGATAGGGCACCAAGGCAAGTATATTGTCAAAAATAATTTGGACAATTGGGTCTTCGGAGGAAGTTTTAGAACTACACAAATTTGTAAATATATCAGCTAAAGGATTTGTTTCACCCTTTTCTTCTGGATGATTGTAGAGATCCTCTATCTAGTTATAATGATAACTGTCATTATGAATAAATCTCCCTAGAGAATCTCTTCTTCTGCCTTTATGCATGCGATTTTTACTCAGTAAAAAAAATTCACACAAAAAATGCTGAACTAATGGTCATTACTTTTTTAAAGTGAAGGCTATGTTGAAAAAAAACTTCAGCACTACTAGAAATAATCAACAACTAAAATGACTCCAAAGAACCCCCTAGTTTGACACCATCCTGACAACAAAAATAAAAATGTTGATTTCCTTAAAAAGTTTTAATAACTATGCCCTACAAACATAACTTAAGAATTGGATATCCATGCTAAGTAGTTATCTCATTATTATGAAGGCTCATTTTTTGTCACCAAGGGATGTATACTTGAAATGGGTCAACACAATATATGCACTAGGGACTCAATTGTAGCCATGCTATCTATGACTGAAAGGGAAATGGTGTTGAAAGTAAAGTGCATTGAAATGAAAAAACTCAAATTCTTAACAATAGCTATTATCTAAACTGAACTCAAATGAATAACATCAAGATAATCCATGGAAAGAAAATAGGACTCTTCTTTATCTTCTTTGGTTGCACGAACAATCACATGATGGAGTTTCTGTTAGAATGAATTTAGAGTAACTGAGAGGGGGGTTGAATCAGTTATCCACAGGTCTAGATGTTCCAATTAAAACTTTATACAAATTTAAAAAACTCAGATCTTCTCGGCAGTGATAGCATAAGTCAACAATATAAGTATGCAGTTTACTATTCAGATGAAATAAGCTTGCAAAAACTTAACAGTAAAACACAGTATAAACATTCACACAAGTTGACACCAGTATTTAACTTGGAAACCCAATTTGGGAAAAACCACCAATAACATGCTATCAAGTTTTCACTCTTCTGAAGTGATGCCCTATTAAGAGCTGACCCTGTTAAAGGTTACCAAATACATTGCTAAATGTGACCTAGTTAAAGGATTTAAACACCCTGTCAGGAGTGGCCTTGTTAGAGGACTTAGAACATTCCAATCTGAATGTCACCTTGGTCAAAGGATTTATCCAATGACTATTAGGTCAACCTGGTTAAAGGATTTCAACTGATACAATGGTTAGAAAGTAATCAACAAGTTTGATCTGATTCATACAACTTACTTTGCAATCCAGACCCAATTCAGTGCTTATGCTAATTCACTGAGTGGCCTCCATTCTCATCTCAAACTCCAGATCTACTTGGGAATTTGTCAAGCAATCTCTCTCTGATTCTCTGCTCATCCTTCTTTGCTTAGATCTAGCTAATCAGTCAATTAACCATGCAAACATCTTGCATACACTGCATACATAGTTGTCTTCACTATATCCCCACGAATAACCCCTTAAGGTTATCATATACCTCTCCATCTAGGTCAGATACATCTTTTTGCTGCTTAATCAAGATCGTAGACCTTAGGTTATGTTAGATCCAATGGATCTTTCCATCATTACATTTAATTTTATTTCTCCAATACAATCACCAATTAAATCTTTGATCCATCCATTAATTATGGTTACCTATGCATTTACATAGTGTAGATCAAACGTGCTTATCCTTAATTAACTTTACATATCCCAATAAAAGCAACTATGTCGGCCAGAGATCTTAAATCTCTTCAATCATCAAAATACTACTTCTCGGCCGACACAAAACTTGGTCAGAAATTTATTGACGCATGGCACCTACAGGAAAATATGCTTGGCACACATTGGTGCTCTACTGACACAAAAATTGCTCGGCATAAACTGTTCTCAGTAAAATATCAGTGAAATATAAACAACATATCACTTTGCCAATGTGCCAACTGTTAAAGTACCCTTTGTAATTCCTCATAACTCAGCCATTCTTCTTGTTCCTCTTGTTAAATCTCCTCCATCAATCAATAGACATGGTACTCAAACAGATAGCAATAGTCTCACCAGTTAAGGTTTTACATCAATGAAAAAATAATAATTATTTCCATTGTAGCTTTCCAAACAATGTTTCCAACAATCTCCCTCTTTGGCATTGATGGCAACACAAAATAATAAAACAGTGATATTGCAAACATAGTTACCATACAATCCAAAAATGCATGTGTTCCTTGTATGAACAAATTTGGATTAATGTCTTTAGCTTCATTCTGATTCTCATCTATAAAACATATCTCCCTCTATGTCTGTGATCACGTTGATATCTTTCATTGTCTGTTCATCAATCTCCTTTTGATTCTCAGTAGTAAACTCTCTTTGTATCTTTCTCAGTATAATTCTCCCTCTTTCAATAAACTTCTCCCTCTTTTATAGTGATCTCTCCCTCTGTATCTTCTTTTTTGTAATCTCTCCCTCTTTGACAACAATGCCAAAGACATTGACATCTTCATCATGCAGATTCTTCTGTTCTAAACTCCATATCATGATGTTCCTTTCATCTTGCTTATGAATTTTTTTTTTGTCCTAGTCTATCTTCCACAACATTAGGCAGCATCCTAAGGTGTGATTGTCTGTGCATCAATGTGAAAAATATTTTTTATATAATATTTGATGCAAAAGTACCATTCTAAACTAATTAGCTTTAGTTAGGGGAATCACCCCCAATTTACCTTGCAGATACTCATGAACATCCTTGGGTAGTTCCTGTGTAAATATGTCTGCTAACTGTTCCTTAGTGTTTACATATTCCAGTCTCACTTCCTTCTTTTGAACTATCTCCCTCAAGTTATGATACTTAATAGCTATATGCTTTGTCTTAGAGTGCATTACAAGGTTCTTCAAAATATTAATGGCACTCGTGTTATCACAATATATGACAACTGGTTCTTTGATCTCTTCTTTGATACCTTTCAGTAGTATCTTCAACCACACAATATTAGAGAAATTAACTGCTACTGCCACATACTCAGATTTAGCTGTAGATTATGAGGTACAGTTTTGTTTCTTGCTTGTCCAAGAGACTAATCTTTTTCCCAAAATAAATGCTCCTCCTATGGTGCTTTTTTTGTCATCTACATTTCCAGCCCAATCAAAATCAGTATAAACTCTGAGTTCAAATTTATCATTCCTTCTGTAATACAGACCATAGTCATCTATTCCTTTCAAATATCTCAGAATCCTTTTTACTGCCATCATATGAGTTTCTTTGGGATCGGTAGAAAATCTAGCAACAATACCAACAGCTAATGCAATATCAGGTCTACTTGTACAACATATTGAAGCTTTCCAATCATTGATCTGTACAGTGTTTGATTTACTTATTTTGTCTCATCATTCTTGGTTAACTTCTGTCCAGTAGCCATGGGTGTACTCAATGGTTTTGAATCTTCCATTCCAAAAAATTTTAGTATCTCTTTGACATATTTTGATTGAGTAACATAGATACCATTCTTCATCTGATATATTTGTAAGTGAACAAATTTTTTTATCTCACCAAACATAGACATCTCAAATTCAGCTAATAAAGTACCTTTACTTTGCTCTATCTTCAAATACAGATTGCTATTGTCATTTGTTCTTGCAAATCCAATCTTCATCAGATAGTTGTGCAATCTTTCATACCATGCTCTGGGTGCTTGCTTCAGTCCATCTAGTGCTTTGTGTAGCTTCCAAACCATATTCCTTTTTCTTGGGTCTACAAATCCATCAGCTTTTTCAATGTAGACTTCTTCTTCTAATATTCCATTTAGAAATGCTGACTTCACATCCATTTGATAGAATTTAAATCCTTTGTAGGCTGCATATGCAAGTAAGGTTCTAACACCTTCCAATCTTGCAACTGGGGAGAATGTTTCTCCATAATCAATTCCTTCCTCTTATGCATAACCCTTGCATACCAGTATAGCTTTGTTTCTTGTTACCTATCCATGCTCATTCAGCTTGTTTCTAAATACCCACTTAGTACCAATTACATTTTTATCATTCAGCCTAGGTACAAGTGTCCAAGTATTGTTCTTTTCAATCTGTTCAATTTCTTCATTCATGGCTTGAATCCAGTCTTCATTGTCTAAAGCATCTTTTACTGTTTTAGGCTCAAAATCACATAACAAATAGGTATCTTCTCTCAATTTTCCTGTTGTCATGACTGCATAATCTTTTGCTCCTATGATTTGATTAGGTTTATGTTTCCTTCTTACATAATTTGCCAGAGTAGGTTCTTTTTATGCTTCAAATTGATCATTCATGTTCAATTCAGGTTGAAACTATGACTGGACATCTCCATCAGATAGCTCCGCAGTCACCTCCTGTTGCCTGGCAATTTCATTCTATGACTCGGCAAGTGCAAAATGTTGCTTGGAAAATTTAGTTTTAGTCTCAGGTAATTCATTATAATCTACCTCATCAGGATAGGTGAATGATTTCTAACTCTCAGGCTCAGTCATGCTTTCTTCTTCATTTCTTTCTGCATATTCAACAATTCTAACATTTTCACTTTCCACAATTTTGTTAGTGTTAGAATTCAAACACTTATATGCCTTACTCTTAGTTGAATATCCAAGAAATATGCCTTCCTCACCTTTAGCATCAATTTTTCCATTTATGTTATCCTTCAGTATGAAACATTTACTTCCAAAAACTTTAAAGTAGCTTACACTAGGTGCATATCCATACCATAGCTCATAAGGTGTAGTATTTGTACCTTTCTTGACTTGTACTCTGTTTAGGGTATAAACTGTTGTAATTACAGCTTCTCTCCAATATTTTTGTGCAATATTTTTCTCCATCATTAGTGTTTTGGCACAATCCATGATAGATTTGTTTCTTCTTTCAACTATACCATTCTGTGGTGGAGTCCTAGGTGCGGACATCTATCTTTTTATCGCTCTGTCATTGCAAAACTTGTTAAACTCATTAGAAATAAACTCGCCTCCTCTATCAGATCTCATGCATTTTAGATTTTTACCTATCTCCTTTTCAACTTTTGCCAAGTACCACTTAAACAACTGGAATGCATCATATTTTTCTTTAAGAAACACAACAGTTATCATTCTAGAGTAATCATCAACAAATAAGATAAAATATTTGTCGTCACACTAACTTTTCTCACTAATAGGTCCACAAAGGTCAGTATGAGCCAGTTCTAGAATATTCTTAGAAGTATGAGTTTTTCTTTTGAAACTAGATTTAGTCATCTTTCCTAGTTGACATTGCTTGCACATTGCATTTTCAGGTTTCTTTAGGTTAGGCAGCCCTCTAACCTTTTACAATTTGATTATGCTTACCAAGTTATCAAATTTTACATGACACAACCTTTTATGCCATAACCAAACGTCATTATATTGTGCAAACAAGCATGTCTCATCAGCTAAGTCCAAATAAAATAGATTACCTTTTGTTTGCTCACCACCTCCAACTAATTCTCCATTGGCATCATAGATCTTTGCTTTCCTGTGATGGAATTCAACTCTGTAACCAGAAGTATTCAGATGTGAAACACTCAATAGTTTATACTTAAGATCATCAACCCAATATACAACATCACATCTGATTTTGTCAGTCAATTGAATTGATCCTTTCCCTTTAACACAACATGGTGTATCATTTCCAAATTTAACATAACCACCTTTACATTTATCTAAGGTTTCAAATTTGTCTTTATCACCGGTCATGTGATGTGAACAACCACTGTCAATAATCCAATGATCACCTTTACTCATATAAGAAATTAGTGCATTTTTCTCATCATCATCATCAAAATAATCTTTCATTGCAACATACACAACTTCTATATCATTTTCATCAGATTTATTAGAATCATTGTCAGAAGTTTCTTCAGCTATATAGCAGGACTTCTTAACTTTGTCTTTGTAATCCTTGTACTTCCTGAAGTCTCGGTTATCCTTTCTATCTTTATACTTGTTGTCTCTTCTCTCATCTTTGTCATTCTTATCAGGAAATCTTGCAGCAATATGACCAACTTTGTTACATGAAAAACAAATAATAGGAAGTTTACCTTTGAATTTTCCTTTTCCTCTTGATAGTCTTCTTGCCATAAGTGCCTCAAGTTCTTCTAGATCATCATCAGAAGTGTCGCTATCACTATCCACACATTTTTTTCCTTTGTTTGATTTGTTGAGGACCATCTAGGACTTGAATGCAGATTCAATGGCTTGTGAGTATAGTTATCAAAATATGATATCTCAAATGCAGTAAATCTGCCTACCAAACTTTCCAAAGTCAAATTGTTGTTAGGAGTACATCTTAATTCTTGAATTATAGATACTCTAATAGAATAAATGGGAAGAAGTGTTCTAATTACCTTGCTCATGATAGTGTTATCATCAATTGTTCATTTAGCTCTTCTAATAGCATTTACAAATTCCTTTATCCTACCATAATATGAAACTATATTTTTCTCCTTCTTGCATTTTCATTTCATCAAACTTACCTCTCAAGATTTTAGATTTGGCTCTTATCACATTTGTGTCACCTCCATAGATGGTTTCAAGAGTAGCCCACATTTTCTCTGTGCTTGTACAGTGACTCATGATAGTTCAGGGATGATGCAATCTCCAACATTGCTTGATTATGTTCTTGGTATTCTCTTAACTGTGAAGCATTGAGAGCTCCAGTAGGGGCTACATATTCTTGATCAAAAAGATGTTTAGCAGAATCACCAACACCAGCCAAATTAAATTTCATCAAACTTTGCCATGCTGGAAAGTTGTCCTTGTTCAACTTCAGTACCTCCCTTTTATACATCTTGATCTTTTTCTCCAAGTAACTCCAAACTTTTTCAAGAGACCAAATCTCTGATACCAATTGTTAGAATGAATTTAGAATAACTGAGGGGGGGGGTGAATCATTTATCCATAGGTCTATATGTTCCCATTAAAAATTCATACCAATTTAAACAACTCAGATCTTCTCGACACTGATAGCATAAGTCAACAATATAAGTATGCAGTTTACTATTCAAATGAAATAAGATTGCAAAAACTTAACAGTAAAACATAGTATAAACATTCACACAAGTTGACACTAGTATTTAATGTGAAAACCCAATTAGGGAAAAACCACCAATAACATGCTATCAAGTTTTCACTCTTCTGAAATGATGCCCTGTTAAGAGCCAACCTTGTTAAAGGTTACAAAAAACATTGCTAAATGTGACTTGGTTAAAGGATTTAAACACCCTATCAGGAGTGGTCTTGTTAGAGGACTTAGAACATTCCAATCTAAATTTCACCTTGATCAAAGGATTTATACAGTGACTGTTAGGTTAACCTAGTTAAAGGATTTCAACTAGTACAATGGTTAGAAAGTAATCAGCAAGTTTGATCTAATTCATACAACTTACTTTTCAATCCAGATCCAATTCAGCTGTTATGCTAATTCACTGAGTGGCCTCCATTCTCATCTCAAACTCTAGATCTGCTTGGGAATTCATCAAGCAATCTCTCTCTGCTTCTCTACTCAACCTTCTTTTCTTAGATCTAGCCAATCAGTCAATTAACTATGCAAGCCTCTTGCATACACTACATACATAGCTATCTTCACTATATCCCCATGAATAACCCCTTGAAGTTATCATATACCTCTCCATCTAGGTTAGATACATCTTTTTGCTGCTTAATCAAGATTGTAGATCTTAGGTTAGGTCAGATCCAATGGATCTTTCTATCATTACATTTAATTTTATTTCTCCAATACAATCACCATTCAAATATTTGATCCATGCATTAATTACGGTTACCCACACATTTACATAGTGTAGATCAAACGTGCTTATCCTTAATTAACTTTACATATCCCAATAAAATCAACTATGTCGGCCAGAGATCTTAAATCTTATCAATCATCAAAATACTGTTGCTCGGCTGACACAAAACTTGCTTGACAATTTACTGACGCTCGGCACCTACAGGAAAATATGCTTGACACACACTGGTTCTTGACTGACACAAAACTTGCTTGGCATAAACTGTTCTCAGTAAATTGTCAGTGAAAGATAAACAACATATCACTTTGCCAATGTGCCAACTGTTAAAGTGCCCTTTGTAATTCCTCATAACTCTACCATTCTTCTTGGTCTTCTTGTTAAATCTCCTCCATCAATAAATATATATGGTACTCAAACAGATAGCAATAGTCTCACTAGTTAAGGTTTGACATCAATGACAAAACAATAATTGTTTCCATTGTAGGTTTCCAAACAATATTTCCAACAGTTTCCAGTGGCTGGAAGAACAAAAAATTGCCAAGACAACAACTGATGAAGAAGCATCCTAGGATTCCAAGAAATCTTGTATCACACAAAAATATATTTGCTTTTGGAGTTTTTTTAGCTTAGACGAGTCCTTGATTGAGTACTCGGTTTCTTGGTTTCCTATTGATCAATGGTTGGTTGACTCGGTGAATAAGCTCAGTAGTTTTCTGCTCAAGGGGGTTTCTCGGTACTCAGTTACTATTGGTGACTTGGTGCTTTGTTCTTTTTGATCAGGTGTTTCTTTGAGTAGGCTCGGTTGGCTTGGTTCTGTGTTGCCGACTGGTCTCTATTGCTCGGTGGTCTTCTCACTGACTCAATTTTGTTTGTTAAATCTTGAGGCTGACCTTGTGTATTTAATTTGGGTCATGATATTTAATTGGGATCTCTCATTGGGGAGTGTGTGGACCTAAATCTAGGTCATTGGTGTCTCCTATGTTATATTTTGTGGCTTGCCTATTGGTTGCCTCTTGCATATAAGTTGTTATGTTCTTAGCTTTGGGAATCAGATCAATTATCGTATATCATATTTGAGATAGGATCTGAGTATGGGATCTGAGAAGTAGGTTGAAGATTGTATGTTTGGGTGGAAGGTGAATGGTATGATGCTTGTAGAAGATCTGTGATAGATCTTAAAGTTATATATTTTTAATTGGCAGTAACTGGGAAGGCCTTACAGCCCAACATGTTGAATGTAATTTTTGTTTGATGGAAATAGATCTCATATGTTGATTATATTTATGTGTTATTGGTTGTTTATGATGTTTTTTCTCTGGTCTACAAGTTTGGACAGTCCATTCTTGGACCCTCCAAGTTGCACCCCATCAATAGCTAACTACTGTATAAAAACTAACTACTGAAAAAAAAGATTGGAATCCTCACCAAGTGGGCCCCCTTGAGTGAGTCTTCCAAAAGATAAACTAATATTCTACAAACTTGTATATCTTTTGATTTATCCAAAAAAAAATTATAACATAATGGAGCTGAAACTATTCTTAAAAAAGCTAAAAAGTTAAATTACAATATCTAAAGTTCTAATCTTCTCAGAAGGGTAACCAAGCTTTATTTAAAGAAAGAATACTTATAAATAACTCTAAATAAAATCAATTTCAATCCAAAGACATTAGGAGGATGCAATTTATTACAACATAAGAAAAGGAAGGAAGTTATGCTTTGAATAGGAAATAGTCAAATTGTTTTTGCTGCAGAGAAAATCTAGCAAAACTAATCCCCCTAGTTCTACTCTACCACAAGCATGAACACTAAAGTATCATTAATAATCCACACGAGATGTAAATAATAAGTTTTTGACTCCTTCAAGGTTCATCGTGGCATGACTTTGTCTTCAACCAAGTAGTTGGCATGAACTCCCACATTCTAAGGCTTTGACCATTGCAACAAATTCATTAACTTTGGCATCATGATATTAGTGTGTACAAAACAATGGCATGTCTATTTCACGTCAGAATAACATTTATTTAACTACATGCAAGATTAATATGGATAAATCACATAAAAATATCACATATCATCTTTCTCCATTAATAAAAAAGAAGTATAGGAATAAGTTCAGTTCATGCCCACTTTTGACAAATTCAGGAAAACAACATAGAAACATCATTAACAAGGTCTTAAACCCTATAGCACTATCTAAAGCCCTAATAGAACCAAAAAAATATATAAGAGATATTTGAAAAATTTAGCCATTATTTGGGCTCATCATGCTCCATGTCACTACACATATAGTGATGTTGATGACACTTGTGGAGTGGTGGTCACACACATCGACCTTCCATCTATTAACAGGGGAGGTGATTGTTACTACAAAGTACATGTAGAGGATATTGTAACTCCCATTTAGGGGTCCACATGAAGTGACAAGGGATATTCCCCTTTTTTTAACACTACAAATACTATTATGGAAGACATATGTACCCTTGCATTGTGGGTAACTGATTCAAAAACAACTTTAACAATGACAACACTAGATAGGTACATGCACCTATAAATTTGTGCATTATTCAGTGGTTATCTCATTCTAGACTAGGTAGGATGGTTGATTAGTTTAGGAATGGTGCATATTATGGTGGATGTTGTGGATAAGACCAGGTCATATGCTTGGGGGACATTTGTGTGAGAAGAGCTCTATAGAGAGTTCATATGATATGTTACCAGAAGCTGAAGCATACGATGCGTTAACTTTCTAAAAGTTTTGTATTGGGATAATATTGTTAATATATAGAAGCACTGAGAGGGGGGTGAATCAATGTAAATAGAACATATACTAATTCAACCAAAGATCTGATTATGCTCTTAAGTAACTTCCACAAAATCAAATAAGTAACTGTAACTATGCAATAAAAGTAAAGTAATTCAATCAACCACAAAGCATAAACCATAAAACCACTAATTTTATCATGGAAACCCTTTTAAGAAGGAAAAAACCACGATGGGGATGAAACCCAAAAATATCTTCACTGTAGTTAAACTACTTTCTCTCTTAGGAGCTTACAATACCCTGTTAGGGGCTCACATTGTTAGGAGTGACTAATTCCTTGTTAGAAGTACAATGAGATCTATTACGATCTATCTTGATAGAGGATTTTGAACTCCTTATCATAAGTCACCTTGTTAGATAATTTACACAAAATACTTGTTAGAGCCCACCATGTTAAGGGATTTAACCTTGCTAACCTCTTGAGTTAGCCTTGAGAAATGAACTTGAATCATTGATCTTTGATAACACTACTTTCCTGTAAGGTCCAATCCAATCTCTGATCACTTGATGCAACACACAATCTCTATCTCTGATCGTAACCACCAAAAAAATTATCAAAACCCTAAATATCTGATTTAGCATCCCTTTATATAGATGTTCTTAAGTCGGTTAAACATTAAAAACAAACCACAAGTCATCCTTCAATTTGACTTAACTCATGAAACTTTGCATCAATAAATCTTGACATGTCAGCCCAAAAATGTAATACCAAAATTTAATACAAAACATCATTGTAAACTTAACCATCTTAACCATCTGATCATCAGGTATCAATCTGTAACTCAACTGGTTCACATAGAACAATTACCAAAAAACTATCTTTTACATACTTTTGAGTTAACTATCACGGTCATAAATCTGTACTCCTATAATCATAATAAGACTCTCGTAATGATCACATCTCCCAATATTCTCACCATCTCAAGCACTACTCAAAACTCAAAACTGTTACTGTCTTCCTTCTCACTGATCAAAACACTTAGCATATCTGCTTCACCTATTCATCCTATCAATCGGTTAGGGTAACCTATGCACCAAAATTAATAGATTTAATAATTTTATAGCAATGACAAACATAAAATCATCATTTCCCAACCAAAATTCATCATAATTCCAACAATCTCCCGCTTTAGCATTGATGGAAAAACAAATACCAAAACATATACAGAGAAATAGGTAATATAATTATCTATTGTATACCAAGCA
Source organism: Thuja plicata (assembly GCA_018584345.1). Lineage (NCBI taxonomy): Eukaryota > Viridiplantae > Streptophyta > Pinopsida > Cupressales > Cupressaceae > Thuja > Thuja plicata. The sequence goes on along the minus strand of MU224982.1, from coordinate 1,366,796 downwards.
CTTCCTCAACTATATTTTCACCATACCGATCATATACCAATTACTTCCACTTTCACTGAACTTCTACAGATTGCTCCCCATTTGACAACAATGGAAAAGGTACAAAACTTCAGCTTCAAAAAGAAAATCTTACTGATCACAGCCTTGCAAAAACATCACAAAAATTTTCTTTTGTAGTATCTAATGAATTCTCCCATGGTTTTTGCAAATGTATAATGCCTTTGAACTATTCATGCAAAATAGAAGCTAACTCTTCCATGGCTTCAAGAGTACTCATATCAGGTAATGCAAGGGTTACCTATACTTCTTTAATAGTCTATTGCATAACATCAAGTGTTGGAATCAGATAAATATCCAAGTCTAGCTATATTGTTATCCTCTTATCTTGTTCTTCTTGCAATGATTTCAAATTGTGACTTATCACCTTTACTTGTGATCCATAAGCTATAACTGGGTGTAAAATAGGATCAAAAGTAGCAATCAAAGATTTAAGCTCTTGCTGAGCTTCATTTCTCTTAAGCTCCAAATCTTGAGTAAACAATGAAAAATCAGAAACCTTGGCTAACAATTTACCAATTTCCTTCTAAGTTTTCTTTACCTTAGTGACTTGAACTATAAGTTGTCCTCTGTCTATTGCAATGGTTTTCATCAATTTCTTAGTCCTCTTCTTGTCATACTCCAACTTATCTCTATTCATAGCTGCATCTTCCAAACTTAAAACTTGTTTAATAATAGAATTGACCAAAATATCTATTTGTTCAATTGTAGGAGCATCGGGATCAAATGCAACTTCAAGTACAAGATTAGATAAAATATCTCTGGCTGGCTCTAATACTTGAGCTTGTCTCTTCTCAGTTCTTAATTGGTCTCTTTTTTCTTTCAACTTAAGTATGTCTGAAATTATCACTAGTTCATGAGTACTCATTTTAGAAATATCAAGAGGTTTTTAAATGACCCCAACATCTTCATCTTTTATACCATCCCTAGTTTCTTCCTTAGTAACAGCAACAAATTTTCTCTTTAACCTAGAACTATAACTCTCACCAAGATTTAATTTCCTTTTCACTAAATGTTTTGCTACATCAAATTAATCTTTGTTTTCAGTATCACCATCCTATCCAACTGTAGTAATATAATTAGGTATCACCACCTCGGAAATATTATCCTTATGTCCTTCATCTTTATCTTTCACATCTGCAATACCAACAATAGGATCTTGTTGTGGTGCACTAGAAGATAAATTACTTAGAATATCATCAATTACTTGTTCAGTAGATCCAATTTCTTCTATTGTCACCTCCTCTTGAATAGTTTCTTTTGGTTTTTGTTCTTTCAAATTCTCCTTCATGATGACAATTGTCTCATCATGTACTGCCTGAGATCCACCAGTAAGTATCTTGTATACTCTAGTTCTTATTTTGAATCCAGGTCTCATTTCCTCAACTAAAATCTTTATATCCTCAATAGGTAATTAAAGATTTAGTAAGATTAAGGATTGTTCCATTATTTCTCCATATTGCCTCAAACCATCTCTCCATCTCACCTCAATCTTCTTGTATAGTGAATCAGGTATAGTCTTGTGTAATTCACTGAGTCCTCTACAAAACTTATACAAACTGTAAACAAAAACATCTTCAATCTTCTATTTATCTGCATCATCAAAGTTATCATAACATCATTTTGTATCAGTAACACCACCATACTCCCTAATACCTTTTGCAATAATATCTGCTATCAAAATTCTGAAAGTTTTAGGATTAACTGACTTCCCATTTGTCATACCAACCAATTTAGATTTCTTTCCACTAGCCTTCAATTCTACTTGATCTTTATCTGAATCAATTTTAGGTTCATCTTCTTCAGTAGTAGGCTTCCTTTTTATTTTCTCCTAAATTCTTTGTAACCTTGAGTCATTGTTTTCTTCCTCTTATAGGTCCTTTGCGCTATCTTAGGTGTCTTTTCTGCTCCCTTCTCCTTTTCTTTCAATGTGGAACTCCTAGTTATTCTACATGTAGCCTTACCAGTTGTTGGAGTTACAACCTCTACATCAACTTTATGTTCTACAAAAATAGAAGTTCCTGCTTGTCCAGTTTCAAATTTCTTTCTGATTTCACTCATCATCTCCTTTGTCATACCACTTTGTTTAGCTAAGTCATCAAAATTTTTCCTCACTCTTCTCTCTATCACAGGTGTCTTCAAATTTGAATGAATATTCAAATAGGTGTCTTCATAGGTACCAAATCTAGGTGGTGACATGAATTGGTTTGTATAATAACTCATCAGTATGAAGTGTCACAATATCACCATCAACTTCATAACCCATCGGTAAAGCCCAAGATGTTCTTGGTTGTACTGCCTGCAACATGCATGTATTGGTATCAATAATAAAACATATATCATATTTGTATTTCTCTACTATACTGGTTGGGATATGCTCCCTCTCATGCATTCATTTATGAAAATCCTTAAAATAACCCCACATAGCATTTTCAAAGTTATTTCCTAACATCATTATGCATTGTTTGATTTGCACTTTTGCAAGTCTATCGGTTGACCATTAAATCAGATCAATTCCAGGAAAATAATTTTGCAAATAGAAGAATATACATACTAGTAGTGAACCATACTTGAATGTTTGTTTCTTGTCTTTCTTTATTCTATCTATGTTCACAAAGAAATGGCCTCTCATAACCTCACACAGGTTGTATTGAACATTTTTCTTAATCATCTGATAAGCTGCATGTATGCCTCCACACGACACACTGTTCAATCGTCTCAACTGATAAACTTTAATCGATCACCTTTGAAGAAAATTTAACGTCAGTATCTTTGATGTCATTGATAGTCATAACACGCTGATATTTATTAGACTTAGTAAGATAACTGGCCTCTTCATCTAGAATAGTTCTTAGAATAGGTACACCACCGGTCACACACAATCCAGTCACCACTTTGATAATTTCCTTGGTAATCTTGAGTGGTCTATCCAGCCATGGAAACTGATCGTGGACTCAACTCAAAACACATCTAATCGAATTGGTTGCAAAATCATTAGGTAGGTCAGCAATATATGCAAAACAATTATCAATCAAATGAATAAAGGATATCACATCTTCAGTTAATAGTACACCATGATGTATTGAAGATAGGGCACCAATAGGATCATTCTCTGATACCTTCAAAGGATGTAACTTGAAAATAGGTCTCAGCTCATTAGCGATCTCAACCAACACACGTGTGTCCATGATGCTAGCAATGATCTCTTCACAACAAAGAGATACCACTTCAGTTCGTTACTAGGGTTTTTCACACACCGCTTCACTTCAAACACAAAAACACAATCTCCAATCCAGAATCACTTTGTGAACACTTAGAAATCACTAAGCTTATGCTCTCAAATACACTTCTTGGCTAGTAGAATGTAAAGTGACAAATAAAATTCAATTTTTCCTTTATATAACATCCCAATTCAAATTAATAAATGCAAATGGTCAAATAGTAACATTAACTGGTCACAATGGTTAGAAACATAAAAGTCACTATGTCATAATCAAAAACATTATGCGGTGGCATATGATCTTTTTTAATACTATTTACCTCATCAGACATCATTAGTCATCCAATTATGCCAGTACATCTTACCGCGCATACAAACTTAGGGGATAGGCTATAGATCTTACTTATTTTTCTCCCCCTAAGACAATTGCTTTGACTTATTAAGATGATGAAGTCTCCACATTACCCAATGTAGTGGAGTTCTCTATCATTTTAGAATAATTTAATTCTCCTTTCTTTACCCATGTATCCTTCATCTGCTTCTTAATTTCTTCAACATTTACAATCTTCTTTCCTTTACCATGATCATTCCTACTCACTGGTTGACCTCCGAGGTTATTCTTCTTTTCTCTGCAAGACCTAGCAAGATGTCCAATCTTATTGCAATTGAAATACATCATACCGGTTTTCCTCCATGGTCCAACATTGCCTCTACTGGTTCTCATTCTGCAAGTCACTGTTGTATGTCCGAAGTTGTGACAAAAAAACATGTAACATTGATTTATTTCTCCCTTTGGTAATGACTTCTCTGGTTCACAGATGGCCTTACATTGTTGATTCTAGCTCTACACTCATTAGCCTTATGACCATACTTGTTACAGTAATAATTACAATTACCTTGAAAAACATTCAATCTAGCAATGTAACCAATTGATCTACCAAAATAATTTTCAAACCTAGGAACATATGGACTAGGTTTAGACCAATGAACATTAGCATTATGTCCTTTCTTGTGAATATTGAAACATACTGGTCTATAGTTCCTCTTACAAGCTTTAATTTTTTTCACCTTGGGTGCAATCTTCTCTTCTTCATGAGTTTCCTTAGTACCAGATGACTCACTGAATTCAAATTTGAAAAAACCTATTCCTTGTCTATCACCATGTCTCATTTGTTTTGACATTTTTTCATCAAGTTTAGTAGAACTCTTGTTGAACTTATTCAACGGGGCATTAGCATTTTTCAACTCTTCTTTCAGCTTTGCATTCTCATCTCTCAAATGTTTATTCTCCCCAATAACATTAACATTTTCTTTATTAGTATCATTTAGATGTTCCATCAATGTAGCAATTTCTTGCTCAGATATGAAAATCTCATCCACCATAGCTACTAAGGTCTCATTTTTTTCTTTTAGGGCATCCTCAACAACTTTCCTAGCTTCATCTGCAGCTCTACTTGCTTCCATCTCTTCACCAATTTTTAATGAGAATTTTTCCAACTCCTTTTGCATGTTTTTCTTTTCTTGCTTCAACTTTTCAAGCATCATGTGCATGTCCTTGTTATGCTTGGTAAGCTTCTCATTCTCCAAAGCTACAGCTTCAACTACAAATTCATCAGATCCACTTTTCTCATAAAGGTGTTCAATAAGATCTTGAATTTCAGTCAATTGTTAGAGAAGCTCATGTCTCTTACCCCTAGAGATCTTCAACTGGTCTTTAAGTTTCTCAATCATGTCCTCAGGCTCAACAATTTGTCTTCTATAAAACTCCATATCTCCCTTAAGGTTCTCTCCCAAGATGATAGACTTCTTCAAGGGCACAAAGCTTTGATACCAATTGTTAATATATATAAGCATTGAAGGGGGGGGTGAATCAATGTAAAAAAAATATATACTAATTCAACCAAATATCTGATTATGCTCTTAAGTAACTTCCACAAAATCAAACAAGTAACTATAACTATGCAATAAAAGTAAAGTAATTCAATCAATGACAAAGAAAAAACTATAACAACACTAATTTTATCATGGAAAATATTGTAACTAGGAAAAAACCATGATGGGGATGAAACCCACAAATCTTTTCACTGGACTTAAAAGAGTTTCTTTGTTAGGAGCTTACAATACCCTATTAGGGGCTTACATTGTTAGGAGTGACTAGTACCTTGTTAGAAGTACAATGAGATTTGTTAAGATCTACCTTGCTAGAGGATTTTGAACTCCTTCTTAGAAGTCACCTTGTTAGAGGATTTACACAAAAGCCTTGTTAGAGTCCACCCTATTAAGGGATTTAACCTTGATAACCTGTTAAGTTAGCCTTGAGAAATGAACTCAAATCCATGAGCTTTGGTAGAATTTCTTGCCTATAAGATCCAATACAATCTTTGATCACTTGATGCAACACACAATATTTATCTCTAATCGCAAACCACCAAAAACATGATCAAAAACCCTAAATCTATGATTTAGCATCCCTTTATACAGTTATTCTTAAGTCGGTTAAACATTAAAAACAATCCACAAGTCGTCCCTCAATTTGAATTAACTCATAAAACTTTGCGTCAATAAACCTTCACATGTCGGCCCAAAAATGTAATACCAAAATTTAATACAAAATAACATCATTAACTTAACCATCTTAACCATCTGATCATCAAGTATCAATCGGTAACTCAACCGATTCACATAGAAAAATTACCAAAAAACTATATTTTGCACACTATTGAGTTAACTATCACGGTTGTAAATCTATACTCCTATAATCATAATAAGACTCTCATAATGATCACACCTCCCAATATTCTCACCCTCTCAAGTGCTACTCAAAACTCAAAACTGTTACTATCTTCCTTCTCACCGATTAGAACACTTAGCATATCTTCTTCACCTACTCATGCTATCAATCGATGAGGGTAACCTATGCACCAAAATTAATAGAGTTAATAAGTTTCCAGAAATGAAAAACTTAAACTCATCATTTCCCTACCAAAATTCATCATAATTCCAACACATATAGTGATATCTCATTGGGTAGGGAGGATCGACACAACTCATGAGGAGCGTATGGCATACAGTTGGGGCAGTATCCCAAGGTGCGAGGGGAGGAAAATTGAATACTAGAGGACTACCATTAATGCGTTGGAGATGGAAAACATTATGTAGAACACGTACACAAATATAGCAAGATGAGTTGAGGATAAAGAGCATCTACCTTACATAACTACACTAGCCTATATCATAGGGAAATGTGAGCATGTCATAGAGTGTTACTGTCCAAATAGGTTGATATGATAGTTTAGTATGACATTGGACATACTTGAGCCACTATAAAGGTTTAGGCACATCACACTAGGGTTACAAACTCCAGGAAGGAGAATGCATTGATAATCATAGTGCAATGTTGAGGAGGTAGTATACAATGATGGGAAGGAGAAGGGAGGAAAGGATCATGAGGGTATAAATGGATAGGGATAGGCTCTTTCTATATAGGGGAAGGTAGGGTTGATGCTCTCTCTCTCTCTCTCTCTCTCTCTCTCTCTCTCTCTCTCTCTCTCTTTCTCTCTCTCTCTCTCTCCCTCCAAATTTAATACAAAATATCATCATTAACTTAACTATCTTAACCATCTGATCATCAAGTATCAATCGGTAACTCAACCGGTTCACATAGAACAATTACCCAAAATCTATCTTTTGCACACTATTGAGTTAACTATCATGTTCATAAATCTGTACTCCTATAATAATAATAAGACTCTCATAATGATCACATCTCACAATATTCTCACCCTCTCAAGCGCTACTCAAAACTCAAAACTGTTACTGTCTTCCTTCTCACTGATCAAAACACTTAGCATATCTTCTTCACCTATTCATCCTATCAATCAGTTAGGGTAACCTATGCACCAAAATTAATAGAGTTAATAAGTTGCCAGAAATGAAAAACTTAAACTCATCATTTCCCTACCAAAATTCATCATAATTCCAACACATATAGTGATAGCTCATTAGGTAGGGAGGATCGACACAACTTATGAGGAGCTCATGGCATACAGTTAGGGCAGTATCCTGAGGTGCAAGGGGAGGAAAATTGACTACTAGAGGACTACCATTAATGCGTTGGAGATGGAAAACATTGTGTAGAACACGTACACAAATATAGCAAGATGAGATGAGGATAAAGAGCATCTACCCTACATAACCACACTAGCCTATATCATAGGGAAATGTGAGCATGTCATAGAGTGTTACTGTCCAAATAGGTTGATATGATAGTTTGGTGTGACATTGGACATACTTGAGCCACTATACAGGTTTAGGCACATCACACTAGGGTTACCAACTCTAGGAAGAATAATGCATTGATAATCATAGTACAATGTTGAGGAGGTGGTATATGATGATGGGAAGGAGAAGGGAGGAAAGGATCATGAGGGTATAAATGGATAGAGATAGGTTCTTTCTATATAGGGGAAGGTAGGGTTGATAGATTTAGAGGATCTCTCTCTCTCTCTCTCTCTCTCTCTCTCTCTCTTCATCTCTCCCTCTTCCAAATCTCCCCCACCTCTATCCACCTCCCCTCTCTCTTAGCACTAAACCCTAAACCTCAAACCTTATAGGGTGAAGGTAAGGGATAAAGGGATAGAGAGAGGGGGAAAGGAAGATGGGGGAGAGAGGGAGATAATTACAATAGATATGGGAAGAGAGAGTGGATAAGGGAGAGAGGATAAATGTAGAGGGAGAGGGGAGAGGGATATGGGGGAGAGAGGGTGAGGTTGGATAGAGGGGGTGTTGGTTATTCCAACTGATTCTCCAAAATCTTCTACAAGTTAGACCATATTTAGTCTATGAAGTCTTGGATCAGTGGCCAAGTTAATAGGGTGTAGTTTGGGATATAGGACTAATTACAAACCCCTCCACTTCAATATTTGTGAAACCTAGGTAATTTTACCTAAAAAAACACCCTTTTGGTCCTTATTCCCTTTCTTGATGATTATTATAACAAATATGTTCTTAAAACATGTGTTCAAGAATATGTGGGATCTCTTATAGTTTTGGCTATATACTTGACTTGGAGAGTTTAGAGACCTTGTGAACAAAATAACTCTAATCCTAAAGTTGAAAACTTAAGCAAACTTAAAACAAATAATATGAAAGGGAAAATAAAAAAATTTCAAATAATTTCCTGTGATTCCCATATCTAAACACACCCTTTGAGAAAAAAAATCTATATTAGTTCCTAATTTAAGCTACAAAGTCAAATACAACAATGTAAAGACCTCTTCAAAACACCACAAATCCATATTCAAGGGGCATACTCATGTCAATGTCTTACAAAAACATGCCCACAACTATCATTCTTGTTGTTCTACTTTGAATTCCATAAGCTATTATGTGTTTCCATTCTCCAATTAAAACATTTTTATTTAATTCCTTGGATGAAAGAAATAAGTGAATCATGTATTCTTGAAATGATAAACAATAGAATCCTTAACCCTCTTACTTAAATCAAACACAAGAAACACGAAGAACTCATGGAGATAATTGAAATAATTTTTTACAACAATGTTTCATCTTATTCAACAAGAACACATATGTATCACATAAAAATCCATTTATGGGAATAAGATATTCTTAGTGTAAAAAAAAAATTAAAAAAACTCGATCTACAAAAAACTATTTCTCAAAGATGTGAATGCCTTGTATTCAAAAGTCTGGAACAATAGAATCCGAGAAGAAAAAGAAAAGAATCAAATATAAGAAATGAATGCATGAGAGGGAAGCTTTTTAAAGCTTGTACAAAAAATTAAATTTTAAACTTTATAGTAATATGCTAGTAAATTCAAGGGACTCACCAATAGAATTTAAATGTCTCTCATTTAATATATACCTTTTCAATTATTATATTGGGTAAAGTCAATAGCTCTTTACTTTTATTTATATTTTAAATGTAATTTTCAATTAACATAAAATATGTTCAAATCATGGATACATAATTAAATAATTCTTTTGTATATATCTAAATATTAACCAATATGAACCCAAGCATTTACCTCCAATTTTCAAATAATATTGTTATTCAGAGAAGAAACAAAGAGATTTTTTTTAATTTCTAATAACTACCTCTGAACCCAAAATTGAATAAACTTCCCTTGAAAATGCCTTAGAAAACTGATCAAATCTGCAAATACAAGTGTGAGACCTCACAAGTATGCAAACATATGGTGAGAGAATCACTATTAATATACGGTTTCATTTGGTCCCTCTCCATTTTCAATATTTTAAATTTCAAACGTGAGCTTTTGGACTTATCTAACAAATTACAACCTTCAAACCTCATCAAAACCCTAAAAATTTATGCTTTCAAAAGATGTCAATTGAAGTCCTGAGGTTGTGCCACTGAGAAGGGTTTCTTACACATATGAAGAGAATAGGTATACCAAGTGACAAATCATAAAAATCAACATGATGAAAGTTATATGTGTCCAAAGTTTCTTATTTAATTAAAGTTGAAAACGGGACTTTTTCAAGATAATTGAAAGACCTACTTGTTCCTAGCCTAAAAAAATATCAAACAATGTCATGAAAACCTGAAAATTAATACAATTTTTCATTTAGGTCAAATGAAGAGGTGTGTAAGAGAGATTGACCTTATTCCTCAATTTTTACAACATATAAATCTCTGAAGATAGCCCTATAAACATATTCAGTTGTGTAATCGACGAAACACATGTTTTCTTTGGCCATGATAAAAACATCAATCTAATATTGAGGTTGTGCAATCTAGAAAAGGGGAAAATAAATATATAGAGAATCACATGAAGCAGTATACTTCCCTTAAAAACTATTTGATCTTGAAATATTAACCCAAATAGGAGGCCACTCTGAGATACTTGACAATGTGCACCCAACAACTTTCTATAAACTGCATTTGCTTTGGGCACACTAAAAATATCAGATTGCATGTTGGGAGATTTAAAATGCATAGAGGGGCACTTTATCATATGGAAAATTCAGGAAACCAATCCTTTTCTCATGAAGATCATACAAAAATAGAATGTTAATGCCCAAAATAAGCAACTTTGACAAGTCTAATAAGGGAAAACTATAAAACTTTACTAAAAGCCACTTGATTATTGATCCAAAAACTAGTCAAATAGAATTTTAATGATCTAAAATTGAACATGTATACATACTTTTGACATGTCAACATGCATACCAAGTCATTCCTCATGAAACTTAACAGGTTCCAAATTATCATCTCTCAAAGTAGGTCATTTAAATAAATCTAACAAGTGTATCCAAGATGGTACTACTACAAATAAATCTCCTAATGACACTTCAAATTGCAGAAATTGTAGGTGCCAATAGTGTTTTTGGTTGGGGATGTATGTGTAGACATCTAAAACGTCCTTAATCGCTTAACGTTAATTAAATTTATTTTAATTAATGTTCCCATAACACTATAATTAATTTTAACTAATTAATTATATTGTTATAGTTATCTATATATTTAATTAAATTTATTTAATTAATTAGATTCACATTCCTAAGGCATTTAAATTTAATTTAAATACTTTCTCTTAATATATTAAATCTTATTTAATGTATGATTCTCCATAGTCCCCTTTTAAATAAATTTAAAAAGTATTTAATCCTTCCACTTGACAAATATTCTTTTAAACCTCAATTAATCTAAACTTAATCCTAATCCCAACCTAGAAACCTAAGCTACCACCCATCACCTCACTCACTAAACCTCCGCTTTTGAACTAATCTATGCTTAAGCCCCTAAAAAGGTGATTCCTAACTTCATTAGGCCCTAATGAGTTTCTTACACATGTGTGAGAAAATCCTCCCAAGATATCCACCCAAATTCCTTAAATACTCTTGCACTCTTGTCCCCCACTCCTTTCTCCAATGTTTCTCACCCATGTGTGAGCAACCTTAAGCCCTTCAAACCTTAAATGCCCGTCATGTCTCAAGTTGACTTTTTGCATGGTCATCATCTTTAGCTTATGTGTCCCTTATGTGGCTCATATGTGGATGCCACATAGGTGCCACCTCATCCAAGCCCTCATCCTTGCTCCAAAAATCTATAAATAGGAGCCTTGCCAAGAACAAATCCATCCATCATATTTTGCATTGTTATCAGGTTATTTTCTCTCTAGGATTTTCATAAGCATTTTAGCATTTCATAGAATATTAGTGTTCTTCATTTTGAATCTTAGATCACATAGAATGTTAAGTAAAATGGTGAATAAATATTATTGTAGTTTTCATATTCATTCTAGTTCATAGTATCATCTTGAAACATCATTCCTCATTGTTGAAAGTTTGAGACTAGTTCCTCATACTAGTTTTTGAGTTTTTCAATCATCCATTAGCTTGCATGCTAGGATCTTCATTAATTTTAAAGTATCATAGTGGGGTTTGAATATTGTGTTGGGAGAGAACACCCACAAACTTCTCTAAGAGAAAATCTACAAGGTATTGGGTGGCCTTGTTTGGCTCATCAGAAGTTGTGGTGAAATATTCATGTTATTGGTTCCAAGTTTTTATACATGTTAATGATATTTTGAATGCTAACCTCTAACCATTTGCATGTTATGTTTAAGGTTGTTTGACATAGGTAGGTTTTTACCTCATACATTTTGGCATGCTTGGTGGGACCCACGACCCTTAAAACATTTTGAAATTCTAAAAAATCCATAACTTGCAGGCCGAAAACACACATCGACATCTCTGCCTTGCATAGAGGCATCTCTGCTTACTAACCACCATTTGCATAGATGTTGATCTATGAAGACATTAATCTCTATGAACTTTAAATAATTGTCTCTGCCTATCAAGTTTACCTTTTATTTTTAAGAGTTTTTAATCATTTTCTTTGGTTTTTGTAATTTATTGCATTCTATTTTTTGACAGGTGTCTAGTTTTGCGAAACTAGATGCTACCAAAAAATTTAATTTTTATAATCACTGTTAGATGATTTTTTATTCTTGTATATTGGTGTCTCCTCTTGCAACTTTCGTATACGCAAATTGATGTCTACGCTCTACAACCAGCGTCTGCGCTCCTCAGGGTAAGAGTTGGATAAATTAACTAATGTTAATTAACTGTTATTTTATGCAAATTTTGATGAACTGTCATCTATGTAGATCAATGTCTACACAAATCACCGAGTGATTTTGAGAATCAAAGTTCCCGTCATTTTTTAGAAAAGAGTATATTTTCTAGTTTTTGTGTTACTAATCAGTCTTTTGTTGCAACCCTCCGAGATTTGAAGACAATTTTTATTAAACTACTAACTCTTTTGTAGGATCTCATGGAGGGTAGTATAGTTTTGGGAAAATGAACCTTGTATGTTTAAACACTTGTCTTTGAATGAGTTTTGCAATAAAGAATCAAAATATCAAAATCTTGAGTGACTTAAAGGGAATGAAAAAAAATCAAATCTTGAATGGCTTAAGAGAAATTGACAAACACACTTCTTTTGAATTTATGTTTCCTTGTGAATATGTGGTAAATAAGTTGAACTATTTAATACCTTAACCACACTACTGTGTCTTTTATTAAGGTATTTTCACTTAGTTTATTTAATCAGGAGTCAATTTGGAAGGAACAAACTTTTTTTTCTGTTTGAAGAAGTTTTTCTCAAAACTTATTTTTGAGCTATGCGTTTAGAAGAAACCCCTTTAAAGTAAGTGACACTAAGATTATACTAAGTTATATACTACCCCCCCCCCCCTTCATGGAACTTGGGTGAAGATAAATATTAGCTTAATCTATATTTTAGAGAGGTCTGTNCCCCCCCCCCCCCTTCATGGAACTTGGGTGAAGATAAATATTAGCTTAATCTATATTTTAGAGAGGTCTGTCTAGAGGGTGTGTTTCTCCTTTAGAGGACGGCCTCAAACCCGTAAATACCCCGACCGATATAGAAATAAGACATTGAACAAAAACTTGTCTTATGCCACCGAGCTTGTGCATGGTGTGTAAATGATAGTTTAGATCGAGTGAATAGTTCATAAGGAGACAACATGGTCCACTAGAGACTTAAGTGTCTCACACGCCTACAAACCAATTGGGAGGATGCTACAAATCTTACTAAAAATTCTTAATTAGTAGCCTACATGGTTTACCTCTAAACAATGACTTATTATAGTGCAAGGGGAGGGAAGATTCTCCCCCCAAGATTCCCATCATACATGTCCCAAGGTAATTTTTGTGAAAGAGATCTTCATAGCATGACAACAATACCTGGAAAAAGCAAAAAAATGGGCACCCTTTCGGGGGTGACACTGTTGTGTGAGACGAAGGACTATAAAGCAATGGGCCTATAATATTTCATCTAAAGCTAATTCCTTAATGTAGCTACTTTTTGTATTATCTTTGTTGTGTCAAACCACGTAAAAACATAAGTGGCTTGAAAAATTCACTTGAACATAAACATATCAAAGTTCTCAAATTTATATCAGCTTCACAATATCACAATTGTTTGGATCCTGCAAGACTACTTTGTCCCTTACAGGTCTATTTTTAGACATCTGTTTGCAAAATTGAATCTTCTAAGTTCGAATAGAAGTATAATTAGTGTGGTCAATGCCTTTGATGTATGATTGAAACCCATTCTTTTCATTGAACAAATCAAACCAAATCATTCCAAGATCAGTCAAACACAGTCAAAACTTGAAAATTTCATCTTCTTTCCCAATCATTGCCTCCGACCTGTAATCCCTGTCTTTGGATATAAACGTCTACATCTGAGAATCGTCATCTTTTCCTAAAAATAATGAACTTCAAAGTACTGTCAAAATTTCATATTTTTAGCCTTCTAGAGGTCCTTAAAGTCACTTTTTGAAATCTATCAATTTGATAATCCAAAATCCAATATCTCTAGGCTATGTCTGATTTAAAAAGAACAAGAAAGTGAGGGTTTAGTTACCCATTTCCTATAGAGAGAACAATACAGTTGATTGAACCATTAGGAAACAACGTCATGTCATGTGAGAAACCCAAATTTTTGCCCAACAAGTTGAGAGATATGACCTAAAAATTTTCAACAATAAATTTGTCAATTTCATTGTCAAATTCCAAGTGAACCATAATTTCATCGTACCTGCCACATAGGCCTACAATGAGAAGATCTATACCTTTTTATCACTTCATCAATTTTTCATCATTCTAGTCTTCCATACATCCCAAATCTTTCCACTTTTTACTTAGGAGCATCATCATCCGTTTGGACTTTAACCTTGAGAAATTAAATCAAATCAAATCAAATCTTCTCACCTTCATCAAGATCCCGTCAATCTTTAGGTTTTAAGATTTTATCAAAGTGTCCTTGAGATCCTTATCCTTACCAATCTTGGTTAAATCGTGTTACTTGAGAATATTGTTCATCTTGAATGATCAATTTAATCTAATCAATATCCTATTTTTCTTAGGATCATTAGTCTATCTCCAAGTAGAAGTAAGATATCATCAAATCATCCAATCATTGTGCTCAATGGGATCTCATTTTTTTAAGGTTATCCAAAACCATCATCATCCAAATCAAATCAAATTGAGGCTCTACCCTCATAATCCAATCGTCAAATCAATCATCCTTGAGGCCCTGCCCTCACAATCAAACATGTCCAAAGATTTGCTCCTAGTCCTAAGTTCATCCTTCATCCATCATCAAATCCTTCATTCAACTCATGTTTATACTTTGTCCTTCATCTTTCATCCTTCAAAGGTCACCTTTGTATGGTTTTTCTAACCCGATCACAAGCTAAACATGAGGCGCACTCAAGAAAGTATCAATCACAATGATGAGAATCCTTTTGCTCATCAATTATTTCAGGGAAATGAGGTACACATTGAGAACATCACTAATGTCCCTGAAGAAAATGAATTAGTGGATCAACCTGAAAGACCCACTCAGGTGAATGACTTCCTTAGTGATCCATACAATGTAGAGATGGTTGGAAAGGTTATTAGGCAAAATAGTGTTGAAATATTCATGAAATTCATTAAGAATGACATCATAGTACCAACAGATTTTGATGAGTCCCTTCTCAACAACAATATCATCAATGCTACAACTACTACAAACACAGATAAAACTTCAAAAATCAATGAAATATCATCATAGGACAAGGACAAGGCCACTTCTAGTGGTCCTTCTACATCAATTCCCACATCAACCTCACAACAAACATTTCAATTGACAAATGAGAAGATTCAACAAATCCTTAGTGTTATACCTAACATGACCTCACATAATAGAACCCACACCACAACAAACACATCTAATGTCGTGACTGCTATTGTCTTGAACATAGGCCAAAATTCAATCCCTCAATCAACGCATCAATAAATCTCATCATCATACTTCACATTCCCATCATCTTCCATGAAGACATACACTTAACAAAATCCTAAGCTTATCATTAAACACCTCCTCCTACACTTGGACTTACATCAATGAGATTTTCAGTGTCACAACTCACAGGAGGGAAATATTTTGGACCAAAATTCACACATTACAATGCTCTTAACCTAGCTCAACAAGTCAAAAAGATTAAGAGACTTGTGCATAGTGTACAAAATGCAGGGAAGAAGGAGTTCTCTTTTGATGAAATATGTCCCTACCCATTTGACAAATTAATCACCATGCAACCATTTCCCCCAAACTTTGTGATTCCTAAATTTGAGAAATACAAAGGGGAAACATGTATAGTCCATCACCTTAAATAATTCTATGTTGTATGTCAAGAGGTCACCTAAAATGAGAATTATCCAAAGAGGCTCTTCACTAGGAGTCTTCGAGGCCCCTCTCTTGAGAGGTTCATGGCCCTTCCTCATGGGTCTATATCTACTTTCTCTGACCTCGTAGAGAATTTTTTTGTGCAGTATTCCTACAACATCAAGCATCATTAAGTGACTTGTGAAACACCAAGCAAAGGAATGGAGAAACCTTTTCCAATTTCCTACAAAGGTGGAGACACCTCGCAAAAAAAATTCGTTGGAAAATAACTAAACAAAACTTAATTAACATCTTCACTAGGAACTTGGTATCTGAGATGTCATTCCAAAAGAAAATGGCTTCACCTGACACTTTTGAGTCTGACGTTAAGAAAGAAAATAACATTGAAGATGAACTCTTGCAAAATGGTACCATTAAAAATTATACCCCTTCATCTAATAACGACAAGCCTAAGTTTTAGACCAAAAAAAATAAGTTATGAATGATGGATTGATTGATGCCACACATGTTCAAAATCTCCAAGCATCCAATCAATGTAATAATCACAATAATGACAACAACAATTAGGACAATTCATCACACCAACAACTATCACAACAAAAACTCGCAATCGGTCCTACTTATTTCCACACAATAAAAATAGCAACAACAACAACAACCATAATGATAATAGTTACAATTACAATTACAATTACAATAAAAATGACAACAATTCCAATGCATGGCAGCATTGAATATACACTTGTCTTGCAAAACCTCTCAACGCCATCTTTCAAATTCTTGTTGATCAAAACCCAATGGTATTTTGAAACACTAGATCATATGACGAGAATCAACCTAAGCTCGCTTAGTACAAGGATAATGAACACTGCGATTATCATCACATCAAAGGTCATAAAAAAAAAAAAATGTATGAAGTTGAAAGAATTTGTCCAAGACCTTATTTACAATGGAAAGATCTAGGTTGAGGGAAAGACACCTTCATCATCAAATTCTCAACTCAATATCTATAGTTCTCCCTTTCCTAAGAATGATCATAACAATGCCTCATCCTCAAAGGTTGTGCCATATAACTACTCCACTAACCACATCATTGGTTTTGATTCATTGTGTGGTAATGCTAAGTAAAATAACATCTTTGGCTTTGATTCCCTCTATGGTCATATTTTAGAATCCAACAACCATGTATACACCCTCAAACTTAAGGGTTCAGATTGTAATACTACCACTCGTAGAGCCAGAGTTATGGTCCAAGCTACTACCCTGTCAGCTGCTCCATCCACTTCCACTCGACTAGCTTCATGATATGACCTTTTGTCACAAATTGGGAAGAATTCTAGATAGATATCCATCCTTGATCTACTCCGCACTTTTCATATCCAAAAATAAATCCTCAAGAAAGCTCTTCTTTAGTCACCCATCCCTAACAATGCCAATACATTAAAATTCCAAGCTACGATTAGAAACTTAACTACACAGAAACACCTTGTATTCACAGATAAAGACGTGTGTGGTCCTGACCTGCATCATAATAATTCATTATAGATTGAGGCCCCCATCCATCGTCATAAAATAAAAAGGGTCCTTATAGATGGTGGATCCAATTTGAATCTTTGTACCTTGAAAATGATACGAAAATTAGCACTCTCTGAAGATCTTCTAGATATTTAAAAGAGAATAAAAAGAAAGGCCTATGATGATAGAGAAAGAGATTCCAAAGGTTTGATCACACTACCTCTCCAAGTGTGTCCTGCATTGATTTAAACTACTTTTCAAGTCCTGGATCTTGACTTAGCCTACAATATCCTTCTTGGAAGGCCATGGAAACATGTTATTTCAGGTGTACCTTCCACATTCCATCAATTCTTAAAATTTTTGTATAAAGGCCAAGAAATCTCCATCCCTAGAGATCTTTAGCTCTTCCAATACTATAAACGACTGGAAGAAAAACATACCTACTTATTTCCACTGGATGAGTTTTCAGACTTGCTGCTAAAGAGGATCCTACCAAATCCTCTACTGAGAAAATTTCCACTAAATAAAATGACAAACCATGATCAACTAATGAGGCCTCTACATCTGAAGTTCCTAAAGGAAAAGAGAAATTCAATTAGGAAAAGATCCTTGAATTTGAGAAGAAAGACAAGTTCATTGACTAAGGAATGGAAGAATTCAAGTTTGAAAATGCCTTCTGCATTGGCCAACTCCCTCTATCCCCAAAGTCCCATGGTAGACCTTCCCAACTCTTTCCTAAGAATAAAAAAGGTATCTTGGAATGCAAAAGGACCACTTTTGAGCATTGGGGATCCCTTGGTGATGAACAGATGGAGTATGATATCCTATCCAAGCTCTATAAAGATGAAGAAGACGAACCTATAAAAATACCTAAGAGAAATTATGTCAAGTCCACTCCCATTGTTGAGAGTATGGGATATCATGGAACATGTCTCGATGAAAAATAAAACTAAATGAAAGAAATAATCAAGGCAACCGGATACCCTCATGGTAGAAAATTGGGGTCCCTAGAAACCAAGGTGACTTCAACCAATGCTTGTGAGGTTTCTTCTGATTCAGAACTTGGGGAAGAATTCTATGAATTTCCCTTTGAGTATTTAAAGTAAGCTCATCAAAACCAACCATGTCCTTACTATCACCGAAGTTGACCTTTCATCCCCTAGCCTCCCACTAAAACATCCCAAAGTCATTGATTGGGGCCAACAAGACTCACCGCCTGCTTTAAATATATGAAATTCAGATGAGACAGTTTTAGCCCTTTTTGGCCTAAGAGATCTCCAAGACTACGAGGACCAAATCCATTACAATGATCAAGATTACTTCGCTATCCAAGTCAACTCTCTTAGTCACAAAAGTGAAAAACAAGATAAAAATAATAAAATAATAAAACATTTCCTAGTGAAAACCTTTCTAAGGCACCTTTAGATGAAAAAATAAAAAAAAAGGATGTTTTTTCTAGTGAAAACCATATGAGTTTCTAGAAGAGGGATAATTTGACTTTCCTTTTAGGTCCTTACTGCCAAAGAAGTTGTCTATCATTATTGAAGATACAGTAGAAGTAAATCTTGGAACAATAGAGGATGCTAAGATCACGTTCATAGAAACATCTCTCAGTGAGAAAGAAAATAAAGACATGACTAGATTTATCCATAAGACACAAAATAAATTTTCTTGGTCTTACAAAGATATATCAGGACTAGATCCCAATCTAGTTGTACATCACCTTGTAGTAGATCCTAAAGTAACACGTGTCAAGCATAAAATACGTAAGATGCATCCATGGGTAGTTTTGTTAGACAAAGAAGAGTTACAAAAATGTTGGATTATAAATTCATTAGGCCCATAGACTATCCTAAGTGGGTCTCCAATATTGTGTTAGTAGGTAAAGCTTCTAGGGGCATTCGCATCTGCTCAGATTTCATAGACTTAAACTTAGCTTGTCCCAAGGATGATTTTCAACTACCCAACATAGACATCATAGTGGATTTAATGACAGAACATGAAACATTATCACTTATGGATAGATTTTTAGGATACAATCAGATAAGAATCATGTAAAAAGAACAACATAAGACTGCATTCACTATACCTTAGGGTAATGTTTTCTACCAATTCATGCGCTTTGGACTCAAGAATACTAGAGATACTTATCAACGTGCTATGACAAACATCTTTCATGACCTCCTGCATGACATCATACAACAATATGTGGATGACATCTTAGGAAAATGAAATCACACATCATCATTCTTACATTAATCTTTGATAGACTGGAGAAATACAAGGTTCGGGTGAACCCTAAGAAATGCATTTCTGAAGTCTAATCAGGAAAGTTGTTAGGTGACATTATATCCCATAGAGAAATAGAGGTGGACCCAAAAAAAGTAAAATCCATCCTAGAGATTCCACTTTCTACAATATTGAAACAACTTCATAGGCGAAAGGGAAGACTTCAGTCCATCCACAGATTTGTGTCACAACTAGAAGACAAAGTTCATCCTTTTTCTCACCTCTTGAGAAAAGATACCATGTTGCTATGGGATTACTTATGTTAGAAAGCCTTTGAAAATCTTAAGAAGTACCTAGCTAATCCACCAGTTCTGTTCCTTCCTATTCCAGTCTGACCTTTCATTTTGTACATCTCTATCACTATTGTTGCACTGGGTGCTCTCTTAGCACAACTATATGACAATGGAAAAGAACGAGCAATCTACTATCTGAGCAAAACCCTAGTATGATATTATTTGAATTACACTACCATTGAGAGAGTATGCTTGGTCATTATATTTTTTATGCAAAATATTCACCATTATATGTTTAATCATAAAACTCAACTCATTGCAAAGATTGATCCACTGAAGTACTTATTGTCTAAAGCCGCACTCACTGGTCGTACTGCTAAGTGGGTCGTGATCTTGAGTGAATTTGACATTGTGTATGTAGATAGAATAGATATCAAAGGAAAATTAATCATGGATCAGCTAGTTGAATTTCCTCTTCCAACAAATCATCCTATAGTAGTGGATTTTCTAGATGAATCCATCATGACTGCCACCTTGAGTATACAATGGAAAATCTATTTTGATGGATCTTTTACATAGAAAGGATCAGTGGCAGGCATCTTGTTTGTGAAACCAAAAGGGATCTTATCCCTAAATCTTACAATTTGAAGTTCACATGCACAAACAACATTTCAAAGTATGAGGCCTTGGTCATATGACTTCGCTTAGTAGTTCAATGGAAAATCACTAGTTTTCTTTTCTCTGGTAACTCTTAATTGGCTATTAGGCAAGTTAACGATGAATATCAAAAAAAGGATTATAATTTTCTCCCCTATCATATATTGGTCAAGGATCTGATACAA
Organism: Thuja plicata; assembly: GCA_018584345.1. Taxonomy (NCBI): domain Eukaryota; kingdom Viridiplantae; phylum Streptophyta; class Pinopsida; order Cupressales; family Cupressaceae; genus Thuja; species Thuja plicata. Next base: position 1,345,889 of record MU224982.1, on the reverse strand, counting down.
TACTTCACAAAGATCATATTCCAACAGAATCCTACAATGAACAACAAAATTGCAGACACAATGGCCATCATTGGGTCATTGATCTCCCTGCCAGAAAATAGTCATTGATGCAAATTCTTGTTGAGAACTTTATGGTCCCTTCCTATGACATGCCAAAATCTGAAATAGTGTGCTTTATTGTTGTTCTTGATTCCCCTCGGTACAAATAAATTTACTCTTACCTACATGAAAAGATCGTTCCACTCCACCTTATACCTAACCAAAGAAAGATCTTCATTCATCGCACTTCCCGCTACACTATTTTCAGTGATACCCTCTTCCATAAACACTTTGATAGAACCCTCCTAAAGTTTATTGAATTAGAAGAAGATAAAACAAAGTTAGAAGAGGTTCATTAAGGAATTTGTGGGGCTCACTTCAATGGACTCACTCTTTCAAAGAAGTTCTTGTGAATAGGTTACTATTGGATGACCATAGAGCAGGACGCCTATCACTATGTGAAGAAATGTGTGCCTTGTCATCAGCGTGGTGATTTGATACACACACCATCCTAATCCCTCCAACCCACCATCACACCTTGGTCTTTCTTTCACTGGGGACTTGACCTTGTTGGCTAGATATTTCCAAATTCCTCCAATGGTTACAAATACATCATTGTCTCCATAGAGTACTTCACTAAATGGGTTGAGACCATCCCACTTATTTACACCATTGTAAAGCAAATTTCAAAGTTCATTTTGAATTACATTATCTGTCTCTATGGAATTCCTTAGGACATTATCAATTATAAGGTAACCCATTTCAAGAACAAGGATGCCATAGAGCTATGTAAGAAGTTTGGCCTTACCCAACATTGTTCCTCCAATTACTTCCCACATGGTAACAATCAAGCAGGCGCTATGAATAAAACCAACCTGAAAATCCTCAAGAAAATAGTCTATGATGCTGGTTGTGATTAGAACCTCCAGATAAATCATGCCCTTTGGGCTTATCATACTTTTATCTGTACTCCCATTGAATCCACTATATTTTTCATTTTTTATGGTACGGAGGTTGTCCTTTCCATCTAAATTGATCTCCCTTCCCTTAGAATCTCCTTGAAGAATCTGATGTCCGAAGATGAATACCGAGTTTCTCACTTGCAAGAGCTTGAAATACTTTATGAGAGATGCCTTAATGCCTTAAACCACACTCATGTGTATCAAAATTTCCTGTGCTTATAGTTCAATAAGAAGATCAAACCCCATAATTTTTACTTTGCTGATCTTGTCCTATAACACAACATGAAGAACCTCTTGAACCGTGAAAAGAAAGGAAATTTTGAGCCTAATTGGTTGGGACCATTTATGGTTACAACTAAATTTGGATCTGGAACATATCAAATAGAAACACCAGAGGGAGATCCTATCCTTGATCCTACAAATATCATGCACCTCAAGTGCTTCTATACATAGTGCATGAGCAAATTCCTTCATGTACAACAAAAAATCAACAAAAAACTCAAAAACAATATACAATGATCGTAAAGAAAATTTAAAAATTAGGAAAAGTCCTAAAAATTATTATCATGGTGAAAACTTGGTAAACAGGCACCTTGATAATACCAAAAAAAGAAAAAATGTAGAAAAATACAAAAAAAAAGGAAAAAAAAAAAAGAGTAAAGAGAATAAATCATCAAATGGTGAAAACTTGGTAAAAAAGTGCCTTGGATAAGTACCATGGTGAAAACATGCCTCAGGTGCCATGCATAGAAAATTTGGATTCACCATCTATCAAGTTCACTTTCCATCATATCACCCATTTGCAGTACTGTCATCCCGACCCCGTATTGGTGTGGGGGTCCTATCGAGTTCCATTCCTTTTTGTAGTATCCTACCAATTGACTTCGGATTCCATATGTCCCCACTTCATTCACCCCACCAACCCTCTTACCCCTTTACGATGAGGTGTTGTTCATGCTAATAATAAGGGTCCACCATCACTTCACATCATCCCATCAGTCTCATTGCACAGACAATCCTCTCATCACACATAGCTTTTCCCCCATCAAACTGAGCATTACCCACTACACTAAGCTTATCTCAGACACTTTGACCGCTTTGCCAAATCAATTATGAGATTGACTTTCTGAGTTACTAGTTCATTTCACAACTATTTCCAGTGAATGCTCGTTTCAACTTCAATCAATCTTTTCCCATTAGGATGTATCCTTCCTGCATCAGCTTATCAATCCTACATCACTCACTCATGTTCATGTCAATAAATTTGGACTAAGTAACTGCTTGGTCATGAGGCCTTTTTGTTGATTATATCTTTGTGTTTCAATATAACCTACTCACGATTTCCTCAATGATAAATATCTTGGTGTATCTTGAATGGTGTATATTAGAATATGTGTCATTTTTGGAATGATCTATTTGTGGGTACTTTAGTGCATCTTTTTTGGTCACACAGTTATAGTTATTCATGCCTCACTGGGGGCAGGGTCTTGTGCACTTCCACCAAGTCCCTAAAAAAGACTTGGGTGTATTGGGCCTCCTCGTGAGTGTCACAACATTAGTTACATCATGATTATTGATCTACATTTATGTTCCTAAAATTATCATTCTTGTATAAGATTCAAGTCCCCATAAAGGAGCCATGCCATCCACACTTTCTAGCATGTGATGCATACCTCCTTTTTCAAAATCAAACTAAGGTGTGCTCTCCAACATTAACATGATATAAATTCCCAAAATCTTCTCTACATTTTAGTTAGCTGCATTTGTTAGAGTCATGTTGCATTTTTTATTTTTGTTTGTGGAAAGGCTCCTATTTATTCACTGCACCCCTATCCTAGCTAGACAAATTTCCCTCCTAGTTATGTTGATACACACAAAAATAGGTTGCATTTTAGGAGTCTTAATTGCATTAGATTACATATCATCTTAGGTTCATTTAATTTCATCACACCTAGTTGTAATAGTTAATTAAGTCCCATTACATTCGTTTAGTTTCATACTACATTTATTTGCATTTAGTTGCACCCATTAGGATTGCATTTGATTAGATTCATTGCATTTAGATTCGTTGCATTTAGTCCATTTTACTAATTCATTTTTATCCTCCATTATGCATCATTAGTTATCATTAGGTTCATTTTATCATTATCCATGCATTTTAACCATTTCATTTGCATTATTATTATCTATCGAGCAAGTAGTTATTATCCATGATTGTATTTATCTATTTATCAACCTCATTAATCATTAAATCCATTATGCATTTATCCATCACATTAATCATTGAATATTCATTATACCATAACATAACCATCACATATATATCCATAAGAATAAGAAAAAGATCATACATAAATATCACATTATCCATTTATATCCACATCATCATAATCATTAATCATTAATCCATTTTCCATCCATTAAATCATTATTTATCTATCAATCCACATAAACCCTCATCATACATATACACCATTCCCCATCCTACATATGCATAAATCCATGTAAACCTGCATCACAAATTGTTAGAAACATCATAATCATAAAATATAATATAAATCATGTGTTACATACATATTGCATCACACACATCGGTAACATCATCATATAGACTCATAAATGCATCCATAATCAATAATCACACACCGCAGCTCATATAGGACCAAATATGCATCATCATAATCATGGAAGAATAAACATCCATAGTCCATAATCTATAATCCATCAAAGTCTCATAATTTCATAATAAAACAATAAAAGTACATTAAAGTCCATCAAGTAGTACAACAAAAATATACATCTCAAAAATGCATAGTAGATGCACCTAAGTACCTATGTACATCTAGTCTCATATGATAATAAAATGTGAAAAACATGTATCAATATAACTAGAGGGCTCTAATGTTGTTGTCTCCAATGATCCCCCCTCTCCACATCTATCTGTCGGTGGCCTCATCCTCACTGATTCTGATGATCTCCTTGTAGTCTAGGATATCCCTCTCTATGAAGAGGGTGGAGCCCTCTGTGCGTCTAGAATTTTCTGGTGGTACAAGCTCATATAGTAGGTGGCCTCTCTCCTATCTCTCCCTGCCTCCCTCTATGCGGTGATATCTGTGTATATAGAAACTATACCTTCATGAAATTAAGGTGCAATCTATCAATTCTATGGAATAAAAATTACAATTTAATCTAAGAATTGAAAAATATTAGCATTTAACATTCCATGGATCTCTATCTATGCATGCTATTGGAGTTCTCAGCCTTAATCTCCAAAAGTGACAATCGTAGAATGAGAATTTGTGTAAGATGATACCTAATCTAGCTCACAACTCTCAAATTAAAAATGAAATTCATTCAATTATGCTCTCAATTGCTCAAATTACACTCAATTATTCTCTCAAATGCTTATGATATCAATGAATTTCTATCTAGTAAAGATGCAATTGCTCATGAATGTCTAGGATATCAAATACTCTAAAAATGCTTGGTATTTATAGGATTTCCCAAGGGTAGGGGGTAGAGTTAAGTTGATCATGATCAAAGCATGGTTGAGTTGAAGGCTTTCAAATGGTTTCAAATGGGGAGACCATTTAAATGGTGGTCTCAAAGGTTGGGATAAAAAGACAAATTGAGTGGTGAAGATTTAAAAGATTAAAATGAGTAGTCAAGATTGCAAAGTTTGGAGTGATCCATGTGCTCTCAATCCTTGATTCTCATTGGTTGTTCAAATTCTTGTCCCCTTTGTTGAAAGAAATAATTATTTAATTAATTAAATTAGCCATGTAAGGAATAGGTTGATTTTGATGTTTGATTTAAAACTATACAATTAATTGATTAAATCAATTATATAGTTTAGATTTATCCCTTTTAGGCTTATATTTAATTAATCGATATATTTATTAATTGATCCTTTTATTTGACATAATTTACTCCCTTTTGATTTGAATTAGCCCATTTTATTTGATAAAATTGCCTTCTGATCGATTGAAATACCCCTGACCAAATTTAGGTGTCTACAAATGCCCCTCTTTGAATTGATCCACGAAGCTCGTTGATTCAAAGAAAATTGATGTCCTAATATGATTGTATTGATTGCTATCTAATACAATGATGTCTGATACGAAAAATCTGATGTGAAACTTGATGTCAAAAAACTGATATGCAACCTGACATGAATCTGATGCGAAAACTTGATAATGAGAAACCCTAATATGCAACCTGATGAAAATGCCCCACTGATAGAAATTTGAAATTTTAGTTCCCCAGATTTTGGTCAAAATGTGATAACAATAGTTTTTTGACCATATGATGCCCCCTTAGAAATGAAAATGAGATTGATAGCAGAGGCAACAATATATTGATGAATGAAAAATTAGGTCAATTATGTTTTCATTTCTGAAAATGAGATGAAAAATTGATCACAATATGCCCGGTGGTGAAAAATTGCACTTCTAAAGTCAAAAAGAATAAAATCTCATGAAAATTAGGTCAAAAATCTCTAAATAGAAGTAAAAAGTTCATTTTTACTATTCATTTTCACCTTTGACCCAGGATTTTAGCTTTGAGACTCTGTGAGAATACGACGATGGTGGTCCCCATTTGCGAGCATCAGTTTGAGAGAGGCTACAATTTCTAGAGACCAGCTGACTATGGACCTCTGGTAAGTGATTTTGACATTTGCTAGCATTTATTGCATTTAATTAGTGTTTTCTTACCTAGTTAGGGCTTTTCATGCAATTTTTAGTTAAGTCACACGTAGGATGCTATAAAATTACATGTAGGTTAGTAAAGTTGCATGTGTGGGTAGTTAAACAATGCGTAGCAATTAGCAAAGTCTTGTGTAGAAAACCCATTAAGTCACGTGTAGTAAGAATAAACTCACGCGTGCAAAACCCTAGCCAAAACCCTAGATTAAAATCACGCGTACTAGAGATTATTTCATGTGTGCATTTCAAACTAGTGCATACTAGGACATGTTATGCCTATGAATGTTTAAGTAATGTGTATGATAGGTTAAATTGTATGTAGCATGAAATCACGCGTACACCATTTAAAGTTGCATGTACACACAGGAAAATGACGCCTAAGTGTAAAGATTGAAAAACCTTGACCGAAATTGTATGTCTCTGATAAATTGAATACCAAAGTGATAGAAAAGGAAAACATGTTGGATTAAGTAATAAAACCAAGTTTTTAGGATGTTAGGATGATCGATTAATTGGATTTTTGATTATATCAATCTGATTGGTAGGATAGGATAAACTGATGTATTTTCCCCTTCTCACGATAGAGAGTTAGGAAAAATAGTTGATGTTGCTCAAAAAGAGTGATAGGATAATTTGATGATAGATTGATGTAAGATAATCCACTTAAATGATGATACTGATCAAATCTACTTGATTTTCAAAAACATGTTCCATTCCGTAATTTGTATGTTTGAAGTATCCCAGTTTGGCTCACTGGTATGGTATATCAGTTGTTAGGGCATGAGAGACGTGTTATCACTAGATGCGGGTTGTTTTATCTTCTAGAGGTTCCTTGGTTCCAGCTGAACCTAGGTCTTCTCACAGCCATGGAAGAGAAATGGAACTCTAACCATAACACCTTCCATTTTCCTATGGGTGAGATGATGATCATGCCTAAAGATGTTTATAGATTTCTATAGATCCCGACTCAAGGAGAGTGGGTCTATTATGATCAGGTATATGATGGAAGCACTTGTCAAAGGGTCTTTCTAGATCAGACCATTGGAAACGAGAGTATCACTTGGGCTCAGTTTTCTTCGTTCCCTACTCTTTCATGAGTTTTGGGTGTATTGATCAATGAAGTTCTCTTACCAGATCGTCATGGTCATGGTTTTGTAGTTGGATGGGGTTGCATCATTGAGGTAATGATTGTTGATCCTCACAGATTTTATTGGGGTTCCTTCATACTAGCACATTTATATCATGAGTTGCACCATATAGTATAGATGGGGAGTGCTTCATTATCTACTAGAGCAATGCTATTGCAGTTATGGACATGGGAGCACATTACTATGTCAATACCTATAGCTACTCAAAAGAGAGATGCTGGTTGGCCTTACACATTTCTATATGAGGGTATGGTTGTTTATCCTTGGCTGGGAAAACTAGAGTACTAGTGTCGTATGCTCGATGATATTGATTAGGTTGTTTGGAGACCATATATGGGTTGTGAGGCATGGTGGGAGGATAATGATGAGTTTCCATACATGTTTTCTCCTTGATGGATGATAGGGAGATAATCTCTTGTGATTGAGAGATTTTGTTGCTACAGGGTATGTCGATGGTTTGGCAAGATCCAGGACATACAACAAGGATTGGCACTATATGCTCGAGTCCAGACTGAGAGATCAATATGGGGTGCACAGGTAAATTTCCATTATGCTTGTAATAAGATTGATAGATTGGGATATATGCAGTAAGATATGCAAGAGAATATAGAAGATTTAGGGATGTCAGCAGATTACGCATAGTTGTTTTCTCGTCATAGATTTCCTTGATTCACTAATCCTTGTGAGCTAATACGTGATATTGATGATACCTCAGATGATGATGATGATGGTAGGGGTGGTCATGGAGATGGATGACAGAGAGCTCGCCAAAGATAGAGAGTACCTCAAAAGGTTAGAGGCAGAGATGGGGGACATGGAGGGAAAAGGATGAGGGGTGGTCATGCATGGGGCAACGGTGGTGGTTTCAGGGTGAGACCAGTACATGCAATACCAGCAGTAGTATGGGGCTAGAGATGACAGAGGATTACAAGACATGATCAGATAGATGTTTCTAGACATGATCCTTTTACAGGGACAGGGTGCATAGATTCCAGCACAGCAGGTGCCTATAGCTCCACATATTCTGGCACAACATGTGCCTATAGCTCCACATATTTCAGCACATTAGGTGCCTCAGATACTAGTACAGGTGTAGCCACAAGTATATCTAGGTACCATTACCAGGTTAATACAGGATGTACAAGATTTACTGACTAGTTTGGCCATTGTTACTAGCAGGATTGATTAGGTGGCTACTATGATGCAGCAGTTTATGACTATAATAGCACAGATGCCAAGTATGGCTAGTACTAGTCAGGCTCCTCCTAGTACACATGATAAATAAGAAGACATGGATATAGATGGTATAGGTGGTTAAGGTATAGGAGATGCATCATCTACCCCTGTTGGGTTATTATTTGATCATTGGATTATATGTATTGTATCAGATGTGTGATTTGATCAGGACTATTATGTACCATTTTGAGATGATGTAGCTTTGATTATTGTAGACATTAGATTCATATTTATGATGAAATGATCACTTTGATGATATATGATAGACTTTCTTTGATGTTTCTATATAATTTTTATGCATTTTTATTTCTACATGCTATGGATGCAATTCCTTATATATGACATAGTTGAGATGAATGAATATGTATGCAAATGTATTGCTATATGCTTTCTAATTTATGATGGATGCAATCTTAGTGATAAATGTAATGATTTTTAAGTTATGATGGATGCAATCTTAAATGATAAATGCAATGCAATGGATGGTATTAAATGAATGCATCTTGTGTTTTTTTTTTGATAATGCAATATTCCAATGAAATGCACCTATATGAATGATGAAATGTTTAATGTGCTTGGATAATGAATAATGATGTAATGATGTAAACTTATGAATAATGATTAATATTTTAATGAATGCAATGATAAATGCACAATAAAGTCTTCATTATGGATTTATTTGAACCAAGATAAAGATATCAATTGTTTGAATAATTAACCCCCTTGAACTTAGGAAATCCTCTAAATGTAATTAAAGCTAAGCATGAAATGCAACTGTCACTTTTGTCTTTGCGAAAGAAAATACAAAAGGAAATATATTTTCATCATTGAGCATTGTGGAAATAGGAGCAAGTACAATCATCACTTACCACATCATGATAATATGAATAACGCTTTCATCACTTTTGTAACCATTAGAAACTATTACAACCCTCACTAGTTGAATAATCAACTATGGGAGTATGAATACCGGTTTCATCAGATTCAATGTTGCAATTAGATTTTGGTATTAAGATATGGAAGATCTAAATATCCAAGATATCCATTTGCGTAAAAAAAAAGGTTAACCATACTTCCTATATGAATGTCCTCAATGGTTCTTTGATGACCATGTCCTTAGACAAATTCACATAAGCTTGTGGATCTTCCTCAAAACAGACACAAAATCAATAAAAATATCATGTCTTCATCATCGCCAATCTAGTCGAAACATCATCGATTAGCTAAAAAGAACATGATTTAATGAATATTATCAAAAAATTCAAGTGTTTTGTATTGTATCAAGATTTTCAGTAGAATTCAAGTCATTCTGATCACTTAAGTTTTGTTAATTTTCAATCCTAATAATAAGGTCATGATGCTCCAGAATCAAGTTGTAAGATTGAATGCTTGGATTGACCAATGATATCCATCAAAGGTTCAAAAATATCTCTCCTCTAAAGTTTTGAAAACCTCTCATGTCACGTGACCATAAAGTAGCACATATCAAATCTGTTTGTATCAAAACCAATGCTTTTCCCTCAAGTGAAAATGAGACCACGTGTAAATCTTGGGAAAATGAAACCTAGTATGTGAGAATGATGTGACAATGCAGCTCAAAGACTTTATTATGAATATATGCACAAATGACAGATGCAATAAGGATACACAAATGGGATGATGCAAAGGAAATATGTCCAAATGAAACTAGGTAAGACCTAAGGGATTAAAAAGTTTCTGTTTGCAAGGTTTTCACCTCTTGAATTTATTGCTCTTTTTCTCTTTTTATGCTTTTCTTCTTTTCCATTGTTTTTGAATTTTTTGATCTTTCTCATTTTTTTGGATTTTGAATTTCTCTCATGTTTTTTGATTTTTTGAAATTTTCTCATGTTCAAAGAGTGATGGTGAACTCATCGGATACACTCTTGTCTTATACCCTTTCTTCCTATACTCTTTCATATGATCAGGTAAAACCTCTTTAAATGGATGTTGTTAATAGGTTCTTGCAATTCATCACCTTCACAATCAGCTAGCTTGTATGTCCCCATTCCAAAAGAAGAAGTAATCACAAAAGGTCCAAGCCAATTTTCCTCCCATTTTCCTTTCTTTTCTCTCTTCTTGGTTTTTATGGTTTTCTCTCAACACTAAATCTCCCACTTGAAATGTTCTAGGTTTGATATGTTTGTTATAATTCCTTGAGATTCTATTTTGATACACTTTCAAATGTTCATAAGCTTGTGTTTAATGTTCTTCCAACAATTCCAATTGTTGAAGTCATGCAACCCTATAATCCTCATAATTTATTAATCCTTGCAATGAGAATCGTAAGGATGGGATCTCAACCTCCAAAAGTAGAACAAATTTTGCCCCATAAACCAAAGAAAATGGTGCATCTCCTATTGGTGTTTGAATGCTTATTCTGTAGGCCCACAATGTCGGGTTGATTTCTATGTGCCAATATCTTCTTGATTTGTCAACCAATCTTTTCAATATTTTGAGGATATTCTTATTTGTAGCTTCGGCTTGTCCATTTCCTTGAGGATAGTAAATGGAGGAAGAATGGTGTGTTATATGAAAGGTCTCACATAATTCATCCACATATTTATTCTTGAATTGTTTCTCATTTTCTGTGATAATGACATGAGGAATACCATATCTACATATGATGTGATTGAGAATAAACATAGAGATCTATTTTCCCGTTGCAGTTTTCAAAGGCACGACCTCTACCCATTTTGTAAAATATTTTGTTGCAGTTATGATGTATTTGTGACCATTGGAAGAAGGTGGGTGAATCATTCCAATAAGATCAAATCCCCATTGGTAAAACACACATGGTGTACCAAATGGGTGTAACTCTTGTGCGGGCACCTGGATCATGTCTCCATGATATTGGCATTTTGAACACACTTTAACAAAGTGGAAAGCATCATTTTCTAAGGTTTTCCAAAAATACCCGATACGAAGAATTTTATTGGCTAGGTTTAACCCCCTTGAATGAGACCCACAAATATCCTCTTGAATTTCTGTTAAAGACAAAGTCAACACCGAAATAAGTAATTTACATGTCAGAGATAAAAATCTCAAGCAAGACTGATATAATTGATAAAACTGAATCAAAGATTGAAGTTTGATAGGTACTGCCCCCTCATGATCGAAATCAAAATGAGATAGAGGAGAAACAACAAATTGATAAATATGATCAAATCGAACTAAAGATAAGGTTCTTGATGTAAGATGAAAGATATAAAGATCACAGAACCAAGGTAGATCATTAAGAACGAAAGATTATGCCCCAAGGCTTGAATTAGAAGAAAAGAAGTGGGGTGAAAGTGAATGGAAGACAAAAGTTTGGAAGAAGTGGGAAGAAAATGGAGAGAAGAAAAAAAAAGAATTTGCCTCAAGAGAGAGAATGTCCCAAAATTAATC
>MU224982.1:1278327-1307355 GCA_018584345.1 Thuja plicata | reverse complement strand
GCATGTTTTCTCATCTTTTTAGCTTGTTTATAATCTAAAATCCTTCATGCTAGGTCGTATATGTCACTGATTGTAGCATAAACTGAGGGCTTTTATGTTACTAATCACACTCTTCCTAGTTAGAAGGAAATAGGTTGATATTAGGTGGTTTTACATGGTTGTCTAACCATTTTGAACTAATGCAATGACTTATTGATGTGTTGTGTCTCTCTTATCAAGTACCCAAATACACACGCACAACAGCCACAGTTCTAGCAGCTATAAGGATGGTGAAGGATAACACTCAGTTCAATCTATGTGAGATATTTCATGGTCAATTGATGGACAACATTCAAGTTATCAAGCATGACAAGAACAAGACATTCAAGTTTGGGTCTCTGGTCATCTACTTGTACTTCCACATTGTTAGTAAGGTTGCTAATCTTTACCTAGATAGAAGCAAACCTACATTGTCTCAAATTTCACTAAAATCCACATTAGAGAGTAGTGCAAAGGATGCTATGGACATGAACATCAAATCTTTCAGGATCAAGATGCAGAAGAGGTTTAGGATACCTGAGAAGATTGTTGAAAAGTATAAGGAAACTGTATGCTTCATGGTAGAGACTGGTTGCACTTGTATGGAGGCAGTTGAGCACAGAACTAAATGGATTCATCCACTTGGGTATGAAGTGGAGGAACATGTATTGGAAGGATATGCACAGGTCCTTTTGTCTGTGCCCAAAGATCCCAATGAGCCCAGATGGGGCACTTACAGAGAGAAGACTAATGCAGTTGATTCTATATTATATAGTGTTGATAACAAAAGAAAAGCATCTAAGATTACATCTATCATTCTAAAAGTTCATGGAGTCACTCAAGAAGATCTTGACAAAGCTAGAGAAGCCAAGATAGCCAAAGAACTTGAGAAGAATGATGACATCTAGAAGAAGAAGAAAGTATAGAGCACCTCTGCGCCCTCTACCACCATTGACCTAGACTCATCTCCACCTTCTGTACCAAGCAAGAAGTCTAGAGGAAGGAAGGAAGCGCCCACAAATCACCCATCCTCAAGGAACACATGGAGCACAGCAAGGAACACTCAAGCTCCTCTTGAGGTAGGATTTAGACCTATTCTAAATGTCTTGAAGAACAAGATTGTTAATGAAGGGAGATTGGACACACTTGGTAAGGTCTATGACAAGTATCAAGAGATTGATAAAACTGAGATACACTCTATGATCATCTCTCATATGATTAAGTTTAAGAAGTTAGTTCTTGAACTTAAGACAGTGATACCTGATAATTTATGGAACATACTGGAAATTATGAAGAGACATGCAATTGAGGAAGACATGAGGATAAGAGAAGAAACATTGGATAATCTTCTCCCTGTATGCTCACATGATGAGAAGACAATTCTATTAGATCTGGTGAAGCCTCATCTCAGAACCAAGACAAGGACTCTTCAGATTATTAACAAAGAGTATGAGCGGATAGGAAAAGAAACTGAAAAGGCATTTGCACAAGTGTTTATGGATAGAGACGTGTATCCATCAATGGCACCTACAACAAAGGTAACTCCAACTCCTCCCAAACAAGTTACAAAACCAGTGATTCAAGATGCACCTATGACAGGTCCACGGGTCTCAACGGCCTTAGTGACAATAACTTCTGATACAACAAAAGAAGTAGAAGATACTATAGTGGTTGATAACATCAAAATATCCATGACAACATCTGACAAAGACATGGAAAAAGTTGATGAAGCATTTGTAAGCATTGAAGAGATGTGCGCTAATGGTACATTTGTACAACAGGATGAAGTTCCCTCAAATGATCCAATAGACTTGAACGAAGAAAAAGATACTCAAGATAATGAGACACCAATCAAGGAGAAACCAGTAAAGAGTGAATGCATGGATACTAGTCAAAATACTATATTCACTCCATCCACTTTACCATCTACTTCATTGTTGTCAAGGTTAACTCTTGAATAAACAAGTCTAGATGCATGGGGAGAAGAGGACTTAATAAAGATCAGCGTGCTAGCTATGGAAAAGGCAAAAGAAAAATAGGTTATGAGGAACCCTCTTTTCTTGGAGTCAATTAACATTCTGAATGATTTAGTACCTACAGATAAGAAAGTAGCCAAGATTCAATCAGTTGAAGATTTTGTAAGTATTCTAACAAGCTTCAAAGCTCACTTTACAGATCTAGTAGACTCTGCTACTAGAATTGCAGAAGATGAATATAAAAAGGAGAGATTGAATGAATTGGTAAAGAATTTTACCTTATACCTAAAATCTTTAAAGACTGGGCAATCCATATTGAAAGAATTGGCAGCTAAGGGTAAGAAAGTCATAGCAAACTGCATGGACAGAGTGAAGTTCACCTCTAAACATATCAAGAAGATAGAAGAGGCAGAGATCATGGTGGAGACTATCAGAAAATTAGTTGAGACATCTACCCAGGACATGAACATATGTAACAATGTCTATCAAGGTCAGTTAGACAAAATTGAAAAGGCTAAGTTGGAGATCAACAAGATAAGAGTCAGACAAACTCAGTTGAGAAATGCACTTGCGCCCTCTCTAGCAGTTCTAAATGAGAACATCAAATAGATTGATGCCACCATTGTGACATATGATCAAGGTCCTTGCATGGATTTGATAAAGATGGAAAAGCTGACATATGCCTTATGCGCGCATCTTCAGACAGTTGATGCCATGAAGGTATTCTGGCAGAAAGAGATCCAATCTCTTCAGATTGTGTACCCAGATGTTTACATGGAGTAAGCATCCAAAAAACTTACAAGTTTTGTACACCTTTTTTATTAATTTAAAAGGGGGAGTAATAGAGAATGTGTATATATGTTAAGAGATGCAATAATATACAATTATTTTGTGATTAAGTCATTTTGAGAAACTTGGCCACATTCCTTTGTTTCCATAAATGACAAAGGGGGAGATTGTTGGCAAGTTGACTTCCTGAGGATGCATGACTCATTTTGTGTTTTCATCATGGTAACAAAGTCATACTAAGTTTTTGTCAAAGATAACTTAGAAGATAAAATGACTAAGTATGGAAGACATGATAGACAGAGTTATACAATGATCAGCACATCAGCGCATGTGTGAGAGATTGAATCAGAGTATGCGTGTTCATATATATGTTCTATGAGATGTCTACATACTAAGTCTAGACATGCATGGTATGACATGATAGTACAAAGAAGTTATAGACAGATCAGTACACCAGCAATCCAGAAGACAGAGCATGGAAGCCGACTAGTGTTTTGACCAGTGTGAATTATTTTGTTATGTAACGGCCAAGCGCCTTTGATTATATGTTTGTAATTATGTAATTAGTATTTTTGTAAACATGCTTAAGCTGACTTGCTTGAAAGTGTTGTGTATTATGTTTTAGGGCCAACCATAAGTCTTGTTTTGAGTCGCGTCTATTTGGGTATGAACATATAAGTATGTAATGTAAAGTTATGTTACAAGTGTCGAATAATATGCATGAGAAATATATAGAAGAGTAGTATGAGATTAAGCTCTTTAAGAGAGTAAGAGCATCAACACACACATGGAACTGATCAGACAGCAGTGTCATCACATCAGTTCACTTTTGATATAGTGTATATCAACTATCAGAAGGTTGTAGCCTTCATCCTATTGGGCAGTGAGCCTAGGCAATGAGCCATATACCTTTAAAATGGTTTTATAAAATAATCCTAACAGGATTGGACCTTTAACCAGGTCATTGTACTTGCATTGTAAATACTTCTTCTAACAGGGCAAAGGAACTTTAACAGGTTCATTAGACTAGTATAATATTTGTGGGTACTAATTCCCACCGAGGTTTTCCTCTTATCAAGGTTTCCCTGTAATCATATCATGTGTTATGTGTTCTTGTTATGAGCTTTAATAGATGAATGTTTGATTTATGTTTAAGTTGCTGAAATATATTAAATAGACAAACACTGATTCACCCCCCCCCCCTCTCAGTGTTTCTAACAAATAGTTACTTGCAAAGGCTGACAACAATGAATACCATCATTAAAGGCTTGAAGCCAACACACATATTTGAATTTTGAGCCAAATTGGGAGGACACAGGCATTACATTCCCTATTCTAGAAAAAATCCCATTTTGGCTACACAAAGGTCTAGACACAAGAGGACAAGACCAATACTGTAAATCTGGATTTACATTGATCTTGTTTGCACTAGGTTGGACATAATATATAAAATGAGTGCTAAACACAATGTAAAATTGTATAGGTTATACAATTATCATGTTACAATTTTTTCCAACCTCGTATAACATCTATATAAGTTTGGAATGTTCAATCATTTGTGATTTTGGGAAGATCATCCTATGCACTAGAAACTTATCTTATGAATCTGAAAGTGTCAAAAGTAGCAATTATTCACTTTCCCTATTGGTGTATTTAATATATTTTACAATTATGGCTTTGATAGTCAAATTCCACAATATTTTTAAAATCACTCTAATGGTTGTAAGATCATCTTTGAAATTTTAGATTTTGAAACCATAGGCTAATGAAACTATTAGTTTTAATAGTTGTAAGAAAAGAACATACACTTTTCAAATTTTGGAAGAAAACTAACACATATTCTAGATTTTTTTGTTTTATTTACATTAGCAAAAAAAAATTAGTGGCTTACTTATCTGTGATTATTTTGCACGGAGTTAGTAAATACATCACACCAAATTTATCAGCAATCACAAAGAAATACTCTTGTTCATGTCTACTCATTTATAAACCCCATACAAAATATTTAGATTTCTTTCTTGCAATATAATGAGTAGAGGAAATAAAAATATATATTCCATCTTCTCTTGCCTTAGCTTCAATATTATAACATAATTTTTAACCTTTAACATGTCTTACTCATCCTTAGTACTTTTTGGTTCAAAACATATACCTTTTTTAAATGAACCACTATTTTGTTTAATACCAAAATGACCTACCACGGTATGTGCCTCCTTCATGAATAATGACCTTTGTAATTAATCCATATTTGACATATGGATTTTGTGTAAACATTTCATAAAATTCTTACATTACTTGTTGTATTAGTTTGATGATTCCCCTTGAAATTTAAGTTTGAGAATTTGAATGATTATTTTTGAAGAAGCACTAGGTTCAAGTCTTGCATCATAGGAATTAGAATAGAATGCTTGGGAATTTGTATCACACCCTCTTCAATACAAATCTCACCATATATGAAATATTATTCATTTTTATCTATTTTAACACGTGTCATCATGGTTCTCAAGTATGAATGCTTCTTTATTTTCTATATGAATAGTGCAATCATCTTCCTTATTTAAATTTGAAACATCACTAGATTCTTCTTCTAAAATGCCTTCATATATAATTTTGAGAAGAAGTATTACCTAAGGATTATAATAAATCCCTAATTCATGCCTTTTATTTGGTAATGAAGGTTTTATATCCACGGGTATTTCTTTATAGATGTTAAACATCCTCATGAATACTTGTGCTACAGTTTCATCTTCATATCTCCTTATATTCGTAAACTCATCCGAGGAAGACATATAGGATTCCTTTTCTATAATGAAATTCTGATTGCTTTCTAGTATGGAGCATGCATTCTCCTTTTTCTCATCCCTTTTCACATCTGCATCCATTTCACATGTCCTATCTACACATGAATTACTGCATTCCTTTACCTTCTCTTCTTTGATGAATTCTCTCATTGTACCAAGAAATGCATGCTTGATTACCTGGGATATGTAACCACATTTGGAGTTATCATTCTCTTCGTATATGCTGAAAGAAGAATCTACACAAGGCTTTGAATCCATAGTATGATACTGAGATTCTTCTTGTGCATACAAATACTCATCCTCTTCAACTATTCCATGAAACTCATCTAAAAACCATTGCTCGAACTCTTTCCACGATGAGATGCTTTGTGTAGGAAGAGATTCATATGCTTTTCTTGCATAATACTTTAAAGTCCTGAAAATAATTTTATCACTAGATCTTCTGCATGAATCCCATAATATTTTATAAATGTGTAAAATGCATCCAAATGGTCAAATGTTGATTCATCCAATTCCCCATGAAACTTTGGTACTAATTGTGAAAGTTTAGGGAATAATTTATTAGGAATACATTGAAATCTTCTGAGATCCAACGACCTGATGCCATCCGGAACAAATGGTTTTCTTTGTAACGGTTTTTTTTTTTGGTATATTTTGAATATCTCAATTCTTAATAATTTCTTTATTTATACATTAGGTTCTTATCAATAGAGTCGCCACCTCTTTCAAAGAGGAAAACTTTACTTATCTCCTTTTGGGTCTTCTCCCTCAGTAGAGTCACTTATTGAAAATTTTTGTTGAATAATCGAGTCGCCACCTTCTTGTTAGAAGGAAAATATTTGTTGTCTTCTGAATCCTTTCTCCGAGTAGAGTTTGTCTTTATCACTAGAAATTCTAAAAACTGTTCTGATAACAACTCCCTAGTAGAGTCACCAATATGTTGGTTCCCAAAACCGCATATTGGAAATCCAAGAGCTTTTGCCAATTCTCCTACATTGCTTCAATAAGTCTTGGCCAACGAACGTGAATAATCTAATTCCCTTGCACTTTAGGCTTCGCTAAACCTAAGTGGGTAAACCCTCACCCCAAACACAAAAGGTATTTTTCTATAGAGAATTTAAACTTTCTTGATTTCTCAAGATGGAAAATGTTCCATGAGTCTAATCAGAATAAGACTATTTGATTCTTATTTAGTCTTTGAATATTATGAATTCTTATGAATGCTTTGTAATTTAATTTGTATTTGTGTATAAGGAAAATTATTTGGGTACGAGATAATATATTTTTCAAGGATAATATGAAAGAACTTCAATGCTTATACAACTATAAAAAACCTTCTTTGAGGAGATACACAGGCTAGTCCATTATCCAATTAATTGGGCAGAATGTAGTCAAGATTTGTTTGAACCCTCATGTACACTATGCAATTCAATTTTAGATTCTCTCCCCCATGAAATCAAGGATGAATTAATAATAATATTTATTTTAGTCTAAATGAATTTTAATTCCTTGGCAAGAAACCAACTAGACAAGGATTTGTATAGATGAGAGCTTTGTTTACAACCCTTGATACCCGAAAATTAATATTAAAAACTTTAATTTTCTGACATCTAACAGTAAAGAGAAAACTCCATGTAACTGAAAATGCAAAGGACCAATCCAATAAAAAACAACGAACTTACTTCTTCAATCTTGGACAGGAAACATATTTTCTTTGTTTTACTAAAAAAAAAGTGAATAGAATTGATTTACATTTTAGTTGCAGTCACCATCCATGTTATCTTCCTACAGTACCATCTTCCTCCCTTTTCTTATCTATTATTTTTATACCTTTGATTACATTTTACACCACATATATATGTGGATGAATAGTTTTCACACCCCTTTAGGGTGAAGAGACACCACCTTATGCTAAAATTAAAAACTTCTTTTGAAAAAACTAATCAAGTAATTAACTAATAACTACCTATCTTTTGGATTTAGCTTTGGTTGAAAATCCAAAACATATTGTACGAACATAATATTTTTACGAGAGATAGGAAATTTTATTTTCCAAATTGGGTATGTTTTAGATTGTTAAATTTTGATCATTTTCATCCTCTGGCGACATCATGTTTGCAGCATGTCGAAATTAGAGCATCTCTAAAATCTTTGCTCACATATTTTTTATTGTTCCTATCACAAAGCTTCTTTCTTTATAATCTGTTCAATTTAATGCTCATTAATTTTAATAATCCCTATGAGACATTTCAAATGTGTGAAAATCATGTCAGCAAACTTCAACTAGTAACTCGACAAACTTCTATTTAATACTCACTTTTTGTCATTTCACAACTCATTAAAATGTCCTCCGCGAAATAGCAAAAAATTGTTGTTTCGCTATCCTTCTCAATGATACCAACCAAATAGTGAAAAATCTATATTTCTCTGCCTTGTAATATGATACTTGCAAAATAGCGAAAAAGTCATTAATTTGCTGCATTTGTTTTTTTTCCCCGCGAAATAGCGAAAATGGTTCCTTTTGAATGTTTCCAAGGTGATCTCATATTTTGACCTCTTCAATACACTTTTGCCTTTGAAACATTAATGTCAACGGGTAATTTTGATGCTTCTAAATGGAAAAAATTAATGCTCCAACAGAATACGGTGTCAAAATTTTGACTAGAAAAAATGAATTTTAACGACAGGCATGCGTGCCAACGATAAGGACAGTCATGTTGTCAATTGCCATAAAATTGAGCTATGATAAGAAGAAAATAAAGATAAGTACTTGAATTGGTCTGCAATAGAAAATATAATGGACAAGGACACCAAAAAAGCTAAGTAAAGGAAGTTACCTTGACCTGTCTCAGGATTCGACACTAAGCATGAGCTACAAACAAGTTGCTATCTACAGAGAAGAAGTTACTATCTACAGAGAAGAAGAAACAACCAATTAACAACGAACAAAGCTCCTTTTCAAATATGCAAAAGAAGAAATATTTACCACAAATCACACTATAAGTCAAATCATACGTCCTATCACACTATAAGTATCATCTCTAAGTATGGAATTTTTGCATTTCATACGTCCTCTGCGCAACCCTAATAAACCAGACGATGTCATATGCGGACAAGAGATTATATCAACGGTTAATTTATGGACCCAAAATCATTATGTAATTTGGTTAATGAAAAAGTGGAATTGGAAGATGTAATTCCAATTCCACCTATTTGGGTGGAAGATGCATATGCCCATTTTGGGGCAAAATTGGAATTTTGAAATTCCAATTCCAATTTTTTGGGATGGACACAAACATGGAAGAAACAAAACTGGGAATTAGATAATGCCAATTCCAGGAATATTCCAGCTACCGAACGTGCCCTTAGTGAAAATAGAAAAATGACAAACAATTAAGTAGACTAGAAAGTCATGACTTCCTTAGTGATAATATAAAAATGACAAACAATTAAGTAGATCAGAAAATCATGACCTTAAAACCAAAACCTTGGGACATTCATCTTTTGTCTAAAGATTTGATTTCCTTTCAAGACAGATGTAACTTTTGTGTTAAGAGTTTTTCAAAACACTCATTAATAATTATAATAAAATGATATATTATTAAAGTAAAATTAATCTCTTTTATTTTTAAAAAATAATATTCATATTTTAATATTGTAAATTAATTTTTTTAATATAAATCTGTTAATGCTATTTTTTGCAATTTTAAACAAGCTTTAAAAAGAAACAATAGTAAAGTATTTTGAAAGTGATAAATATTAGGTCCAAGAAATAAGGGATGTATATAATCAATGAGGAGGAGAATCTTAGTGTCCAAGATGAGGATTATGAAGATGTTCTTGAGTACAAACAAATAAGAAAAAAATTGTAGTTTTTCAAAATTTGATAAGTTTAAAAGAGATACATATATTATTTTGATTATTATACTTCATTTAAATGTTATTCATATTATGTTATTTTTTGTGTTTTCATAAGGACCATAATACATGGAGATAAGAGTTTAGAAGATGAAAATGACTCGTGGAATAATAACATAGATAAAGTAGCATCTTCTATGATTTAAATTAAAAATAATTTTTGAAGTACTTTTAAAAAAAATTAATATTGAAAAAATCATTGTAAATTATTACAAATAGTAGTTTTGTTGTAAGAAATAATAATGGCAATCATGAGCAAGACAATTTTTATAGTTTAGTTGTTTCATAATTAAGGGAGCAAGTTGACAATATGAACTACTTAAAAGTGGTGACAAAAAACTCCTCACTAAATCATTCTCAAAATAGAATATTTTATGGATATTTTTAAGATGAAGGAGAGTTGTCAAAATGGTTGTGGATTATATCATATTCTAGATCCTGAAGTTCTAGAAGAGTGCATTTTTTCTTGCAAATATCTAATAATTATTGTTTTCTAATTGCATATTCTTGTTAAAAAGTATCTTGATTCGATTACTTCAGTTTGATTTGTAGATCAACAAAAATTGCATAGTTGGGTCAACCTCTCTTTTGGCTAACAATTGTGGGGCTCTAGAAAGTTTCCTTGTTGAATTACCTTACATGCATAGGTATAGAAATGGATTGGTTTTATTGTCCCAAATCTCTCCAATAGATTCATGGTATATTCGATTTGAATCATGAAAATGAGATGGCCATGTTGCCAAAATTCGACACCTAGGCAATAGTGTAGGAGGCCTAGATTGGTCATGTTAAAATATGCATAGCTATTTGATTTCACTCACTGAAGAGCAGGGGACCCACTACATGTGATGGAAAGATTCTTATCATATGCATAAGGATCACATTGTCATCACCATATCTTTGACATAATTATTTGGATCATAAAGACTTCTTTTGAATCTAGAATCTTGAAGATGTTAGTCAATTTTATATAATAAGCTTGCAGAGCCTACTTAATCTTGTATAGAGACTAAACCAACTTGTAGACAAGATGATTAAAACCAAGTACTTGAAAATCCTCAATTTGCACCTATAAATCTCATTTTCTAAAATTTTCTTTAATAATGTGCTTTCAACATCCATTTGATGCATTTTCGTATAAAATTATGCTACTATGGAGAGAAACAACCTTAGTTGAAGGAGCAAAAGTATTTACATATTTTATTTGGTTATGTTGCAAATATCCTTTGGCAACAAGATGAATGTTGTACTTATCCAAAGCATCATTGGATTTGCATTTGACCTTATATATGTATTTGCATCCAATGGGTCATTTATTACGAGGCAATTACACCAACTACTAGGTGTGATTCTTTATCAATACATGAGACTCAATTTGCATGCAAACTTTCCTTTTAGTTTACCTAGTGCCCTGATATGCTATTGTGGTTGAGGCACATGAAAATGATACGATGAAAAAGAAAAATGAGAATTCTTCGTGCTCCTACAAAATTTTTCCTTTGGTCAAGGTTGTAATCAATAATCATGTCATTCTTGTAAAGTTATTAATCTGAACCAGGTTATCCTTTTCAAATTTCTAAGTCATTAGGTATTGGTTTAGTTTTTCTACTAACAATGTTTCCAAATTACTTTAGGAAGAGATGTCAAAGGGAAATGAACAAGTTCCTTTACATTTAAGAGCTCTAGCATTGGACATGGAATAAGGGCTTCTATATTCCACATCTCTTGTTTAATTATATGAAAAATGGATGCAATTGAGGATCGACGACTAATAGGGACATGAAGGCTCTTGGGCTAGGGTTCTTCCCTAAATGCGAATTTGTTCTTTTTTATGTAGTTGTTCTTTTTTTGCTATCAGATCTTTGTGTTAGTGCATTGGGGGGAATTTGTGGTGGTTTGCTAGCAGTTTGGGAGGACAAGGGGTTTTCTTTTGTGGGGTATTTTTGGGGGGCTTTTGTTGCGTCTCAAGGTCGAGGTAAGTTTTTTTGGTTTTGGGGGATGGAGGGACATCAGGCTTCTTCAATTTTGGTGGTTATTATTGATGTGTTGTATGATGATTCTTCTTTGGGTGTTCATGTAAGGACTTTAGTCTTGTTTTATGTGGGAAAGGGTCCCAAACTTAATAAGTGAATGTATGTTTTTTCGAGGAGAAAGGATTATAAAATTTTGATAATTTCTCCAAAATCAATTATGGAAGATGTCTCATATTTGAAAATTCATGCTCTAATTTATAATTTTTTTGGGATTTGTATTTCTCTATTAGTGGTGGAATCTCGAATCTTTCATTCTTGGCATGTTGAGTGTGATATGGAGATTCTTTTGGCTGTGAACAATTATTTTATGATTGTTTATTTCCAACATGGCTTATAGGAATTAATCTTTTGAGAGAAGACCCTACTTTTACAATCAAGTAGGCTTACTCATAAATCCCTAGCATATAGGCTTCAATTTGGCTAAAGAGCTTCCCTCAAGGGATCCTATCTGAGTTCATTTCATGAGGCTTCCACTAGAATTTTGGAGAAATGATATGTTGCAAAGGATTGTTGATTTTCTTGGGAAGCCGACTACAATAGCTCAACAAACCCTTCTATTGGCGTGTTCAAAATTTTGTGAAATTATATAGGCACATGTTAACGGTGGGAATAAAGGTTCTTTTATGGGCTTTCCCAACATCCTTTTAACCAAAGAAGAAGAAGAAGCATGAAATCCATGGTGGATAATAATTAAAGTGTCTGTGCACGGTTGATCTGGTCTCAGGTCAAAATTATTGTGAGCGGGTAACTTTTGGGGTATATCCCACATTGGCCAGCAGAGTTGGTGATGTTATATTTTTAATATGAAGGGTTAAACACGGTTAGTTTCCTAAGGAAACTGTGCATTTTGGCATCTCATATGCGCGCATGGGTGTTATGGGGGCAGATAGTTCACAGACAACTTACAATATTTTGTGGGCCCCTGACGACTAGATGGTGATGTGGCAGATGAGGCAGTGGATCAACAAGAATCTCTCCAAAAAGCCACTTGTCCTCGTAACGTCCCCCCAAGACTTTTCTTGTCAACTTCATTCAAGTTTGACACTTGTCAACCTCCCATAAATGGTGAGAGCTAATCAATTCCTAATTCAAAGAAAAACAAGAATCTCTCATTCAATTCAATCATCGCCATTATGCACTCTTGAGAACACTCATGGTTTTTTAATAGCAATGCATGTATCATTTATCATCACCTATGAGCATTTAGGCACCATTATAATGTCAAAATTGTGAGTACTCATTGAATGTGCTATCAGATGACATATTGTTGCAACAAGGAGACCTCATTTTGGTTTGCACTTCATATTTTTAGTCTTCCTTTGTCTAATATGATGGTTGCTTTGATTTGAGTTTTTGGGTTGATTTCTTAGTATTTTGGTCTATTTTAAACTCACATTTCCTTACACACAAGAAGAAGGTAAAAAATCTAAGCCTCTTCTATAGAGACATGGTGTAGGTTTCTCAAGAGTCTTAACTTCTTGTTCCATGCACCTAAGTCATTTCCATTGTATTCACGTTTATAAATATTTTTAATTTGAGTTTATAAAATGTCTCCAATTCACACAAGTTGGAGAAGCCTCATTACTAGCTTTGTTTAGATAAGAAGCAATATCACATTTTGAAGAATAAATGATACCAACATTTAAACAAGCAGAAGGATTGATTATTTTAGCAAGAATGTGGATCTTTATTGGCCGTTGAGATGTCAAAATGAGGCGAAATGGCTAAACAATTGGTAAATTATATCTGACAAGACTAGTTTTTTTAATTTATTATTTAAATAGAAAAATACAATACAATTGTCTTCTATTTTTTAAATTAATTAATAAATGATGAAAATTTGTCTAATCTGGATGATCTAGTCGGCTACATAGATGATGCCAAAATGAGGAAGGTCAATCTTAGACTTTTGTTAGATAGAGAGGCCACATTGTAAGTAGGTTTGATTTGTTTAGAGGCAATGAAAGCCACTATAAGATTCTTTGGTTTTGATTGTTTGATTTGTTTAGAGGCAATGAAAGCCACTATGAGATTCTTTGGTTTTGATTGTGAGACTTTATATTATCTCACAAAAGAAGGTTAGATTGTGAGCCTTTATATTATCTCACAAAAGAAGGTTAAAATGTGAGCCTTTATATTATCTCATAGAAGAGGATGAACCACAAATATAACCAAAGAGCATGCTCAAACTTGTGTTGAAGAGAGATGTGAGTATAGGAGATTGATAATTGGCCTAAGAAGCTACTTGAATTATTTCTATTTGGATGAAGGGAAGACACAATTGTCAAATTTGAAATGTCAATGTTTGGAGAGATCAAATTTTTTCTTGGCTTGCAAATATTACAACAGGATGAAGGAATATACATTACTCAATCTAAATACATCAAGGAAGTACTGAAGACATTTAGAATGGAAGATTCAAAACCAGTCAGTACACCTATGGTCACTGGATGCAAATTGACAAAAGAAGATCAGACCACCAAGGTAAATTAGATATTGTACAGATCTATTATTGGAAAATTGATGTATGTTGTACACACAACACCAGATATTGCACACACAGTTAGAATTGTAGCAAGATTCTTTGCTAATCCTAAGGAATCACATATGACTGTTGTAAAGAGAATTTTTAGATACTTGAAGAACACTAAATATTACAGATTGTGGTACAAGAAAGATGGAAAGATTGAACTGGAAGTTTACATAGATGTTGATTGGGATGGGAAGATTGATGATAGAAAGAGCACTACTGGTGGAGAATTCTTTGTGGGACAAAGATTAGTTACTTGGATCAGGAAGAAGCAAGGATGCATATCTCAGTCAATTGCA
This sequence comes from Thuja plicata, assembly GCA_018584345.1. NCBI lineage: Eukaryota > Viridiplantae > Streptophyta > Pinopsida > Cupressales > Cupressaceae > Thuja > Thuja plicata. The sequence continues at coordinate 1,292,991 of MU224982.1, read as the reverse complement.
GAAGTAGAATATGTTGTTGCTGCTGCAAATTGTTTGAACATTGCATGGATAAAACAACTTTTGAAAGGTATGAATGAAGAGATCACTGACCCGCTGATAATTTATTGTGATAAAACTAGTACTATTAACATTTCTAAGAACCTAGTGATGCATGCACAAAAAAATCATATATCTATAAAGTATCACTACTTGAGGGAATAGTTACAAGAAAAACAAGTGACACTGGAATATGTATAATCAAAAGAACAACTAGCTGACATATTCACTAAACCCTTACCAAAGGATACATTTGAGTACTTGAGAAATAGACTAGGGGTTCATCCCTTGTCTATCGGTCACTAAGATGACTAGGAGGTTGCATCAACCTAATTTCTATCATATTATCAACCATGTTGATGAAAAATGAGAACTAGACCAACATTGCATATCAGTACACTGCAAGGTACCTAATCTAAACCAAAAATCTAGAGATATTTTTGGCTGCTGAAGAACTGCATATTTTTCTTTTGGAATTTTTGTCAAAGGGAGAGATGATTCAATGAAATATCTATCCACTGAAGGGAGAAAAGGAGAAAAGAGAAAGGGAGAGAAATGATATATCTATCCATTTCAGGGATAGAAGATTGAAATGAGTCAAATCTACAGGGAGAGTTTGCATGGTGAGTTTTAATGTTGTGTAGTGATTAGACATATTACATTTACAAGCTATGGAGAGATACAACATTTTTCATATAGTTGTAGAACTGAAGTTTGGTATTCTATGGCATTTTCATATTGCATATTTCATATTGTGTTGCCATAAATGCCAAAGGGAGAGATTGATGAAATACAACTGATTGTGTGTTTGAAGTCATTTATTTGATGATCAATCGAGTTTTAGATGTGATGATAGACATTAATCAATTAATGTGTTGTCATTGATGTCAACTTATTTGAGTATCAATCATAGTAACAAACATATATTATGGATTGAAGATCTAGAATAAACAAAGTTTATGTGGTCGGTTAATGAAGAATTATGTATACAGTGAGTTAGAATAGTGGACACTGAGTAAAAATAGTTTATACCGAGCACAGTATTAACCGAGCAAGGTATCATCGACACATCATGGTATTGACTGAGTAAAACAAACTGAAGGCCGACTAAGATGATGAGATGGCAATTGTTTATGATTTAGAGGTAATTGATAATGTTTGTTATGTTGATCAAATGGCTATGAAAATTCAATATGATCGGACAAAGGAGATTGAAACATGTTTTTGACACAACTGCCGAGGAAGGTTTAGGTGGAAAAATCAACGATGGAAATCAAGCGGCAAAATATAAGAATGGAAATTAAATGATTTATGATGTCTATATAAGAGATAAGAGATTCATTATGAATCAGATACATATGTGTGAATACATGTTGAAGAGATTGACTTCATGCATGACTGATCAAAGTGGTTGAAGATAGATCTGATAAAATCTGTAGACAACACCGAGCGATAGAGAAAGAGTATTTACCAAGCAGAACAAAGTATGAAGAATCAGAGGGACTGAAGTGATTATTTATCAGAGGTATTATGTACTTAGCATAGATCTAAAATTCTATTAATAGAGTTGTATTTGAGTCAAATCATTACTATATCATTTTAACCATTGTTACAGAAAAATATCTTAATCGAGTAGGACTTAACAGTCTTTATTACGACATTCAATGAATGTTGATTGTTTTCTTGTTGACCCCATAGTGAATGATTGGTTAAGGGAGAAAAGTTAATGATAAATCCTCTAACCAGGTCACACCTAACAATGTGCATTATAACCTTTAAAAGGGCTAGCTCTTTACTGAGCTCACTTTAGAACAGTCTTTATTATGACATTCAATGAATGTTGATTGTTTTCTTGTTGACCCCATAGTGAATGATTGGTAAAGGGAGAACCATTAGTGATAAATCCTCTAACCAGGTCACACCTAACAGTTTGCATTGTAACCTTTAATAGGGTTGCCTCTTGATGATGTTTTGTATTAAATGTTGGTATTACATTTTTGGGCTGACATGTGAATATTTATTGACACAAAGTTTTATGAGTTAAGTCAAATTCAGGGACAACTTATTGATTGTTTTTGATGTTTAACCAACTTAAAAACATCTATATAAAGGGATGCTAAATCAGAGATTTAGGGTTTTTTATCATGTTTTGGTGGTTGCAATCAGAGAAAATGATTTTGTTTTGCATTAAGTGATCAGAGATTGGATTGGACCTTACATGAAAGCAATGCTATCAAAAATCAATGATTCAAGTTCATTTCTCAAGGCTAACTCAAGAGGTTAGAAAGGTTAAATCCCTTAACAGGGTGGATTCTAACAAGTCTTTTGTGTAAATCCTCTAACAAGGTGACTTTTGAGAAGGAGTTCAAAATCCTCTACCAAGGGAGATCTTAACATATCTTATTGTACTTCTAACAAGGTACTAGTCACTCCTAACAGTGTGAGCCCCTAACAGGGTATTGGAAGCTCCTAGCAGAGAAACACTTTTAACTCTAGTGAAGAGATTTGTGGGTGTCATACCCACCATAGTTTTTTCCCTTTTAAAAGGGTCTCCATGATAAAATTAGTGGTGTTTTGGTTTATGCTTTGTGGTTGATTGAATTACTTTACTTCTATTGCATAGTTACAGTTACTTGTCTGATTTTGTGGAAGTTACTTAAGAACATAATCAGATCTTTGGTTGAATTAGTATATGTTATGTTTACACTATTTCACCCCCCTCTCAGTGCTTCTATATATTAACAATATTCCCCCAAGTCAAAAAATTTAGCAAGGTAACGTATCGTATGTTGCAACTCTTGTGGTAACATATCATATGAAACTCTCTATAGAGATCCGCTCACACCAATTTCCCCCAAGCATATGTCCTGGTCTTATCCAACACATCCACCATAATTTGCACCATCCCTAAACTAATAAACCACCCTACCCAGTCTAGAATCAGATAACCATTGACTAATGCACAAATATATAGGTACATGTACCTATCTAGCGTTGTCATTGTTAAAGTTTTTTTTGTATCAAATACCCCCGATGTAGGGGTACATATGTCTTCCATAATAGTATTTATAGTGTTAAACAATGAGGCATAACCCTCATCACTTCTTGTGGACCCCTAAATGGGAGTCACAATATCCTCTACATGTACTTTGTAGTAACAATCACCTCCCCTGTCAATAGATGGAAGGTTGATGTGTATGAGCACCACTCTAGAAGCGTCATCAACATCACTATATGTTCCTTGACATGGATCATGATGAGCCCAAATAATGGCTCAATTTTTTAAATATATCTTATTTTTTTATTGGTTCTATTAGGGGTTTAGATAGTGCTATAGGGTTTGAGACCTTGTTAATGATGTTTCTATGATGTTTTCTTGAACTTGTCAAAAGCGGGCATGAGATGAACTTATCCCTATACTTCTTTTTTTATTAATGGAGAAAGATGATATGTGATCTTTCTATGTGATTTATCCATATTAATCTTGCATGTAGTTAAATAAATTTTATTCTGACGTGAAATGGATATGCCTCTATTTTGTACACACTAATATCATGATGCCAAAGTTAATGAATTTGTTGCAATGGTCAAAGCCTTAGAATGTGGGATTTCATGCCAACTAGCTTGTTGAAGACAAAGTCACGCCAAGATGAATCTTGAAGGAGTCAAACACTTATTATTTATATATCACGTGGAGTATTAATGATAATTTAGTTTGTATGCTTGTGGTAGAGTAGAACTAGGAGGATTAGTTTTGCTAGATTTTCTCTGCAGCAAAAACAATTGTACTATTTCCTATTCAGAGCATAACTTCCTTCATTTTCTTATGTTGTAATAAATTTCATCATCCTAATTTTTTGGGATTGGAATTGACGTTAGTTATAGTTATTTATAAGTATTATTTCTTTAAATAAAGCTCAGTTACCCTTCTGAGAAGGTTAGAACTTCAGATATTGTAATTTCACTTTTTAGTTTTTTTAAGAATAGTTTCGGCTCCATTATGTTATAAATTTTTTGGATAAATAAAAAGATATACAAATTTGTAGAATCTTAGTTTATCTTTGTGAAGACTCACTCAAGGGGCCCACTTGGTGAGAATTCCAATCTTTGTGTTCAGTAGTTAATTTTCATGCAGTAGTTAGTTGTTGTCGTGGCAATTGTCTGTTCTTCCAACTACTGGAAACTCCACCCTGTGACTGTTCCTGCAACCAAAGAAGACAAAGCAGTTTACGATTTTCTTTCCATCGATTATCTTTATGTTATTAATTTGAGTTCATTTTAGATGATAGCTATTGTTAAGAATTTGAGTTGTTTCCTTTCAATGCACTTTACTTTCAACACCATTTCCCTTTCTGTCATAGATAGCATGGCTACAATTGAGTCCCTAGTGCATATACTGTGTTGACCCATTTCAAGCATACGTCCTTGAGTGAAAAAAATGATCCTTCATGATGATGAGATAACTACTTAGCATGGATATCCAATTCTTAAGTTATGGTTCTAGGGCCTAGTTATTAAAACTGTTAAAGGAAATCAATATTTTTGTCGTCACTATCAAGGATGGTGTCAAACTAGGGAGTTCTTTGCAGTCATTTTTAATTTTGATTATTTCTAGTAGAGCATAATTTTTTTTTCAGCATAGCCTTCTCTTTAATAAAGTAATGACCACCATTATTTCAGCATTTTTTTGTGTGATTTTTATGTTACTAAGTAAACATCGCATGCATAGAGGCAGAAGAAGAGATGCTCTAGGGAGATTTCTTCCTAATGACCCTTATCATGATAACCAGATAGAGGATTTATACAATCAGCCAGAAGAAGAGGGTGAAATAAATCCTTTAGCTGACATATTTACAAATTTGTGTAGTTCTAAAACTTCCTCCGAAGACCCAGTTGTCCAAATTATTTTTGACAATATACTTCCCTTGGTACCCTATCAAGAAAGAATGACTGTTCTGAATAGATCTTACCACCCAAATTTTCCATTTCCTATCACAAACCAAAATGAAGTTGATAACCTCAAGAACATCCATGCTTCAGTACTTCCTAAGTTCTATGGACTAGTAAAAGAGGACCTGGACATTTTTCTATTTGAATTGATATCCTTTGTAGAAAATATGACTACACTACTCCCACTCACAGGCTTAAATTTTTCCCTACTACCTTGGAGGAATCTTCATTAAGATGGTTTATGAGCTTATGTATAAATATTTTAGATACCTGGGATGAAATGAAAACAAAGTTTCTTGAGAAGTATAAAGAATATTGTGGAGGTAGTGTTATGAGAGGAGATGATATCTTTAGGTTCTAGTAGAAGGAAGATGAGAGTTTGAAAGACTATATTTCAAGGTTCCTTTTTATTCTACAGAAATCCCTATATCATGTGCTTAATAAAGAGTCTCAAAAGTTTTTCTTCTATAGAGGGATCAATGAAAATTGTACATAAGCCTTATAATTGATGGGAGGAGGAGATATCACTCAAGCTTATTGGGATGATATCAGGAAGATATGCCAAAAATACTCCAAAGTAGATGTCCAAAAAGGAAGAGGTTACCAATATAGTATGGGTATATCCTCCACCAATGGAGTTTCAAGAATGGAGATAAACCATCTTCTCAAAGACTTTAAAGAGGACATCATAAATAATATGGCTAGTCAGCTAGACACGCTTCAAGCAAAGAATATGCATGAGGAGGCAGAGGCAATGTTGGCAGAATATTGACCTTATTGTAGGCAAAGAAAGAACGATTGTAGATGCAAGATGGTTTACAATATTGATAGTCACCATATTTCACTAGAGTTCAAGCCAGTTGAAGGAGATGATGAGAAGCTTTTCTATATTGAAAAAAGGTCATGGGCTCCAAGATAAGGTATGTCACTAGACCCATTATCTTTTAGTGGTCCTTATTCAAATTCTTATGCTCCGAATAGTAAATAGAAGCCTTCTTATTTGTAAAGTTATGGAAATTATCCCTCACCATCTTGGAATAACCCTCAGAATACCTGGCCAAATTATCAAAATCCTTCACCCCAGTGGAAAAATCCTTAAGGGAACTAAAAATATCCCTAATAAGGTTGGCCACAACCTCAAGGAATATCGAAACCACCTCAGAGTAATTGGAAACAAACATCTCCATAGAGAGGGGTTAGCAATGGCCAAATAAAACAATTGGTTATTTACAACCACCTCCTTAACCCCAACAACTACCCTTAATGCCACCTCCTACTACTAGTGGTAATGCACCCAAGCCTACTATACTATCAGCACAACCTGTCCCTAATCCTAAATTATGAACCCATAGAATATATATTAGGGAGGATTGTAGACCAGTGAGGTAGGCACGAAGAAGGATTAACCCTGCATTAAGAGAGATAGTGAAGGGAGAGTTGCAGATGTTACTAGATGCAGGATTCATTTACCCAATTTCTGATGGTCAATGGGTATCACCTCTTGTTATAGTTTCTAAAAGGGGAGAAAAATGGATATTTTGTGTATATTATTAAGATCTTCATGCTGCAACTAAGAAAGATCACTTTCCACTCCCTTTCATAGACCAAGTGTTGGATTCCCCAACAAGTAAGCAATATTTTTCATTCTTAGACGGCTTTAGTAGATACAATCATATAAGGATTGCACCTGAGGACCAAGAGAAGAAAAAATTTACCTATCCCTGAGGAACTTATGCATAGTTTTTACTCACATTTGGATTGTGCAATGCTCCAGCTAACTTTTTAGAGAGCGGTCATAAGTATATTCTCAGATATCTCACATGAATGTATGGAAATCTATATGGATGATTTTACTGCTTATGGTGGCACTTTTGAGGAAGCATTAAGAAACTTGAGAAAAGTCCTACACAGGCGTGAAGATCATAATCTATCCTTGAACAGTGAAAAATGGTTTATGATGATTGAAGATGTTACTTGTTGGAAAGAGCTTTAAAATTTCTCATGGATAGCCATATAATTTTTTTACTAGACCAAACCAAATAATGAGAAGGTGTGTAAGAGAGGATGAGACCTATGACATCCTACACGCATGCCATGATGAGCCTCGTGGGGGGAATTTTGCACCCAAAAGGACAACCATTAAAATATTGAATGCAGGGTACTATTGACCTACTCTACATAAGGATGCAACCAAATATATGAGAAAGTGTGATAGATGTTAAAGAATGGGAAGACCAACCAGATTAGATGAAATGTCATTAAATCCATAAGTGGTAGTAACACCATTTGATAAATGGGGACTTGATTTTGTAGGACTCATTGATCATCCATCAAATAGAAAATATTACATCTTGGTTTGAACTGACTATGTGACTAAATGGGTTGAAGTCAAAGCTATGGAGCATGCAAGGGACAAAAAAATTGCATAATTTCTCTATCAAGATATTTTCACATGCTATGGAGTTCCAAGGGAGATAGTGACAGATCAAGGGGCTCAATTTACTTAAACTCTTATCACAGCTTTGGTGAATGAGTATAATATCAGGTATAGAAAATCTACACCTTATCATCCCCAAGCTAATGGTCGGTAGAAATCACAAATAGAGAGATAGAGGTGATCCTCACAAAAATAGTGGATGTACATAAGAAGGATTGGGAAACTAGACTTCCTGAAGGAGCATGGGCATATAGAACAACATGGAAAACCACAACTGGTTTCACCCCTCTTGAACCGTTGTATGAAAAAATAACCATGATACTAATTGAGTTTGAGCATAAAACATTGAGAAAAACTCTTGACCTTGGCATGGATATATCTACAACACAGAAAGACAAGATTGTGAAGTTAAACGCTTTGGATGACTTGAGAAAATATTCTTTATACCAAACATAATTGGTACAAAATCAAAGAATAAAATAGCAAGACAAGTACATCAGAGAAAATAAGTTTTGGTCAGGAGATTGAGCACTCCAAATACAAAGACAACGTGGGAAAATTGTAAACCAGATGGTTCAGCCCATATGAAGTTGCAAAGGTTTTTTCAAATGGAGTTGTACAAGTTGCAATTATTGACCATGTTTGGTTCAAATTATTGGTCAATAGTCGTCGTCTGAATACTTAGCATAAACCAACTTCTAAACAAGAGTTCCTGTGGCAATTTAATACTAATTCAATTTCCAAAAATCCTACAGTCGAGGAAGGCGAACCTATTGTCCCACCTTTTGCCTAGTCAAATATTTGCATGCATTCATAATAAATACTTCCACTCCTCATGGGAGTAAATTTCTTCATCAATAAATTCACCACCTTTCCATTTCATGTCACTCGTCTTCCACCTCACCTCACCATCACTTCACTTCACTTTTTAGTCAGATTAATTGCTCAACATGTTAACTACTTCCAACATATATGGTGCAGATATCATTCAATAATGAAAACCTCTAGGTATGTACTTAACAACTTGTGTATATTCATTACTTCAGATGTATTTATTTTACTATTTCTTTATTAATATGCATAATTCACACAACGCACCCCTTCTGAATTTCATGTACTTTTATGCCAGGCATTTGTGGACACCTATCACCATTTAGGTTGAGGGGAGGGTACACACATGTGTCATATCCACATCATCATATTTGATTGTGATTTGATGTTATATGCCAACATGTCACTTTTTTGTATTTAAATTTTCTGAATCTAAGTTGAAGTGGTAGTTTGCATTCTTGAGGTGAACTTTCTTCAAATTAAAACTTGCTCATACTGAGCTTTGTTGTACTTACCCGCTACCATTTTAAATTATGATGCCTTCCTTTATTATATCCTTTAATGTGTTGATTTAATTATCATTATGACAATAAAATATAGGAAGATAAAATATTATTATCTTGGCAATAGGACATATTAATCTTGCATGTAGTTAAATAAATGTTATTATGATGTGAAATGGATATGCCTTTGTTTTGTACACACTAATATCATGATGCGGGAATTAATGAAATTGCGACAATGGTCAAAGCCTTACAATGTGGGAGTTCATGCCAACTAGTTGGTTGAAGACAAAGTCACACCAAGATGAACCTTGAAGGAGTCAGCAAATGATTATTTACAGCTCACATGGAGTATTAATGAGACTTTAGTGTTCATGCTTGTGGTAGATTAGATCTAGGGGGATCAGTTATGCTATATTTTCTCTACAACATAAATAGTTTGATAGTTTCCTATTCAGAACATAACTTCCTTCCTTTTCTTATGTTGTAATAAATTGCATCCTCCTAATGTCTTGGGAATAGACTTGTTGTTAGTTAGAGTTAGTTAGAATTTTTTCTTTCTTTAAATAAAGTTCGGTTACCCCTTCTTAGAGGATTAGAACTTTAGATATTGTAATTTCACTTGTTAGTTTGTTTTTAAGAACAGTTTCAGCTCCATTGTGTTATAACAACACTTTTGGATAAATAAAATGATATACCAGTTTGTAGCATCTTAGTTGAGATTTGGGAAGACTCACTCAAGGGGGCCCACTTGATGAGGATTCCAATCTTTGTGTTCAGTAGTTAGTTTTCATGCAGTAGTTAGTTCTTGTCCCGACAATTGTCTATTTTGTAGCCACTGGAAAATCCATCCTGTGATTGTTCCTGCAACCAAAGGAGACAGCAGTTTCTTGTTTGCTTGCCATGGATTATATTTATGTTATGCATTTGAGTTCAATTTAGATGATAGCTATTGTTAAGCATCTGAGTTGTTTCCTTTCCATGCACTTTACTTTAAATGTCATTTCCATCTCGATCAGAGATATCATGCCTACAATTGAGTCCCTAGTGCATATATAGTGTTGACCCATTTAAAGTATACGTCCCTGAGTTGACAAAAAATGAGCCTTTGTGATGATGAGATAACTACTTAGCATGGATATCCAATCCCTAAGGTATGGTTCTAAGGCCTAGTTATTAAAACCATTAAAGGAGACCAACAAGGCATTTGTGCAAAGTACCTAAGTCCAGTCTTGTCTACTTATGTCCATCGAGCATCAATAAAGAAATATCCTAATCGTCGAAAATTATACCTCTTATGTCGTATCTCCAAGGTGTCCACATTCCACTACATCACACCTACAAGATTGTCAAGTGTACCTTTACAATCTTATTCAATTAGTTTTCCCTACTATTTTTTCTTCTATAATATTTTTTCTTCTAATTCTAGTATTTTCCATTGCTTGCCTTTGAGAGGCAATACTGTCTAATAGAGTGGACCTATCACTTGGTGCAACGAACCCATTGGTCTATCTTCCTATTCAAGGGGAATGCACTCTTGTCATTTTGATTCTTGCATCCGCTGATCCATGTGCGCTCCCATGGGTTTCTTTTCAACCTACTATTTCCCCTTTCCTTAATGGTCGGATCTTCATGCTGCTAATTGGGATAAACAATCCTGCTATATAATTTTTCGTTGTAACTCTTCCCTAGTATGATGGCTATCCTCCTATTTATTTATTGGACTCGTTGTCTACATAGTGTACCCATTAACCAACCCCCCCCCAAAAAAATAAAAATAAATAAATAAATAAATCTAGAATTTTGTGTTTGACAAGATTATGCTACCACTACTCCTCAAGCAGTCCTGCAGGATGCGGTCTAGTGGGATCACGAAAAAAATCCTTTCTTGCTAAAAAGTATGGAAAATTAAAAGCAAGAGGTCAATTTTTCGCCATTGACCTCTTGGTTTGGTTAATGTGTTCGCCTAACCTGGGGAATGACGTTTGTACAATGCCTCAAATGTTTGCTAGAAGCCATTTTTGCATGTGCACCAAAATACTCTAAATTCTTAACATTTCTAACTCGTGTAATGAAAATGAGGGGTATAGCAAAAATCCAAAATTACCCTCTTATAGGATCCATAAAACCCTAACTTTCTCCATCAGGGTCTCCTATGGAACCATTTTTTGCTATGTTTCCTCTTGAGGACTACCGTTTTTTTAATCCATTTTCACCTTTCTTCTTTTTATTTCATCTTTTGTCCCATCTATTTCTTTGTGGCATTCATACACTTTCTTTTGAGAAGCCACTTGGGCCCATCATTTCCCATCTACCCTCATGAGGGGGCATAGCTAACATGTCCTTTACTAATCTTTCTCTTTGTCAGGGGCATCTTTCCACTCCCTTTCATCACATTGTCTGTATGTTTTTTGCAATAATGTTATTTTAGCGCTACTATAAAGAGGGGAAAAAAGGTAGACACATAAATTTGATTTTACTCATTTAATCAAATTAAGTCCCCTTTATTCCTTTAATAGTGTTGCATTGTTAATTAAATAATTCATTATTATTTAATTAAGTAATATTACTCTTCTGCACTCCTAGATAGATTATTTTAATTAATTTATGTAAGCATCCTAGAATCCATTTAATTAAATAAATCCCCACATTTATTTAATTAAATTAATCCTTACTCTTCCCTTCCAATATCAAATTAAATAAAGTGTCATGTTTTATTTAGCTATTTTACTCTAGTTGGAATTCAAATTCCTCTCCACGTGTCAACATCCTCTTACATTTGAAACTTGCAAACGTAACCACATTACTAATCACTCCCCTAAATATGAGCCACCCCTAATCTCAAGTAATTAGGAAAATAAGCACATAGGCCTTAAGTAGCATTTCCTCCAAAAAGACACTTGTTATAAATAACCAGTTGTGTCTTAAGTGACATTCTCTCCAAAAAGCCACTTGTCCTCCAAACTTCCCCGAACACTTGTGCTCTCAAATTCCTTCACACAATTTTGAAGAATAAATGATGGCAGCATTGAGACAAGTAGAAAGATTGATTCCTTTTGGAAGAATGTGGAAATTTATTGAGAATTGAGATGTAAAAATGAGGAGGTTCAAGTTTTTAGTGGGAAGTAGAAACGTAAATTGTATCGGTGGTGAATAGAAGTGAGGCAAAGAAAGGAGAAAAGGGTGAGAATCTGTCAGAACGCTCCAAGGCCTTCACTGCTAGCTCGAATGTGCAAGCAGGACGTTCATCGGGAGGCAAGCTGCGCAAGCAACCGCCTCAGTATTCGCGCTCTGGCCTCAGAGCCTTATTTCATCTTCCAGATTTGTGTGCTTGTCTGAGTTTGATACGCAGTCCAAGTAGTACAACCTTCAGAACAGATCCTGTTCAAGTAAGGTCGTGCTTTAAATGCCGGTGTCCTCCTTCTATAAATAATTCTTTTTACAAACTCGCTATAAATGTGGGATATTAAACTCACGCGGGGCTGTTTCCGCAATTCTTCTCTGCTCAAGTCAAAAGCAGCAAACACCGATGAAAACAGTCTATATGTCTAATGTCTTCTCAATCCATTTACTTTGCTGCGTACCACATTTGGCATTGCTACACAATTACCTTTCCAATTCCGCCTCAACAAACATTTGTTAGCGTTGCGGGTTTAATAGTTTGCACAAACTCTCTACATCTCCCACGGAAAGGAGGATGCCGATTGCTTTCATATTCAACCAATTCGATTCAACATTATATTTCAATGGGAAGTAATAATGGAATGAAGTTCATGTGATGGATGTGCATGCGTGTGTGTTGATCTACATATTTCAGTGTGTTCATTACCAAATAGTGGTTAGAGCTATGTCAGAATTAGGTGCTTCAAAGATGTGATTCGAAGTGATTCCAATTTGTTAGAAGATTGCACTCGCTATGTGCCTCTGTGATGTAATTGGGTTAAACAATGTTTAGTTTATTTTTAGATTCATCCAGTCATGCATCTTATCAATCTAGTAGAGTTTCGGAGTTAGGATTCTCTCTACAATCTATTTAGAATTAAGATTATTTATAGTAACATATTGAAAACCAATTGTCTTATAGTGTTTCCAAAATTCATAATTTATGAAATGCAAGATTGTAAAACTCAAATTTCATGGTTTAAAAATTCTGAAATTGTTTTTTCATCGAGACTTGACTCTTAATGTGTAATTTCCATAATACAACCAAGTCCCTTAGTGAAAATATAAAAATGACAAAAATCAAGTAGACCAAAAAGTCATGACTTCCTTAGTGAAAATAGAAAAATGACAAACAATTAAGTAGACTAGAAAGTTATGACATGACAACTAAAACCTTGGGACATTCATCTTTTGTCTAAAGATTTGATTTGCTTTCAAGAGAGATGTAAATTACTTTAAATTTTCATTTGTCTTATGAGTTCGTCAAAATAATAGTCAACAATTATAATGGAATAATGATATATGATTAAGGTAAAATTAATCTCCATTATTTGTAATAAATGATATTCATATTTTTATATTGTAAAGGCAATCATCCTTAAAATTTTAATTATAATTCTTTTTCTTTTAATGCTATTTGTTTTGTCAGTATAAACAAGCTTTAAGGAGAAACAATAGTAAGTGTATTATGAAAGTGAAAAATATTACCTACCCAATAAATAAGGGATGAATATAATCAATGTAATGCTCTATTTTGACTTCAGCAAGGAGGAAAATCTTAGTGTCAAAGATGAGGAATATGGAGATACTCTTGAATACAAAGCAATACATTAAAGAATTTTGATCATGAGCAAATGAAGGTAAACATATAGTTTTTCAAAATTTGATAAGTTCAAAAGAAATAGGTTTTTTTAAATTATTATACCTCATGTAAATGTTACTCATATTATGTTATTTTTTGTATTGTCATAATGACCGTAATACATGGAGATGAGACTTTAGAAGATAAAATGACTCATTGGAATATAGGTAAAGTAGCATCCTCTATAATTTAAATTAAAAACAATTTTTGAAGCTCGTTTTTTCAATTAATTTTGAAATTATCATTATAAATTATTGTAGATGATACCGTTAATGCAAGCACTAATAATGACAATCATGAGCAACATAATTTTGATAGTCTAGTTGGTTGTTGTTTGAAATTGATAATTCCTCTATATTGCAAACATATCAGTGAAATCCTATATCTATTTTATGAGCTCAATGACTTGATTTGATATATTTACCAAGCTCAAAGAAAATGTGAATCATGATTTATCATATTTTCCAGTGTGCACAGTGACAAGTCATCTAGAGGGCCAACTTTGCATATTAATATCTCGATGCCATTTGATAGTTGTGATAAATGAATTGGTTCCTTAGATTTTATGCATATATAATTTACCTCCATGAGCAATTGCAAGGTTTCAAGGTAAGGTTTGATATTTTTGCAAGACTAATCGAGATGCAGTTCACATAGCTTTTACATCTACATTTTCATAGTGTTTCAGAATTATAAATTTTGGAAAATAATATCTTGCACCCAGATTGGAATTGGGCAAAACCCCTTTGCACATATATTCATTGTCCCTGAATATATTTGTATGCACAATGGCAGTTTCACAGAGTGAGGTTTGGTAATTTTTTGAGACACATTTTGAAGAAGGTTCGAGTGAGTTTTGTATGTGCAATTGCAGAAAGTATGAAATGACCTAGTTTGAATATTAATATATCCTAACCCTGATATCGTCAAGAAAATCCAATTTGGTAACTGTTGGCCATTTTTTCCACCCTTACCCCTGTTGGTGCCCAAAAATGCTAAATTGGATTTCCTATGGACTTGCCAATCCAATGTTTGGAAAACCAATTATTTTTGGCCAACTAACGGGAATGATCGATTATGATCCTCTTCCCCTGCACTTCTAG
>MU224982.1:1242797-1274843 GCA_018584345.1 Thuja plicata | reverse complement strand
CATCAATCAATAGAATTTAACCATGCAAAATGAGAAAACCAATTGAAAATATAGACTATGAATCAAATCAGGAAGCATGCACATCAAACTATCACTTTGAAGAATTTCTATTGGTTTATCCGAGGGAATATTTGCAAAATAATAATGAAACTATTACACATGTGAAAGAAAAGGACTTATCTTTATTGATTTTGAAAAAATAGTACATCCAGGTTCATGTTATACATGTTGATTAAAAACTATCCAAATATGTGAAATTGTATTATATTGTATTGTGTTGTCTTTACATTTTACATTATGTATATATATATATGTGTGTGTGTGTGTGTGTGTGTGTGTGTTTGAATGGTTTTCACACCTCCCTAAGGTGAAAAGACACAACCCTTATTATAAAATATTTTGAAAAAACACTAAACTAACTAAATAATAACTACCTAACTTTCGGATTTGGCTTTGGTCGAAAATCCAAAACACATCATGAAAAGCTAAGATTTTTGTTGGAGATAGGAAATTTGATTTCCCAAACTGGGTTAGTTTTATATTTTTAAAATTTGACCATCTTTAGCCTCTATCGGCATCATCTTTGTAGTAAGTTGAAATTCCAGCATTTTCTAAAGGCTTCGATTAGTTAGTTCTATTTATTTGTGTCATAAAGCTTCCTTCCTTTAATTTTTTTATTATGGAGAAACTTGCTTCTTGATAATGGATTGGGACTTATAAATTCTCAAAATTTGGGGTACCACCAACCCCATCACATATATCCGATTTGAGAGATATTTTATGGGATTAATTTAGTATGTTTTCAGCATGGTAGCAACATTTTGTTTTCTACATTGGTTTCAATAGGCTTGGCAAATACAGTGTAATTTTGACATTTTGTCGATAAAATTGTGTGTTTTCTACACCAAGTCAAGTATAATATAACACCAATATTTCCCATTAGTGAGACGTTCCTTGGTCAAGAAGACTCTTTTCTATGTCTCTCTAACAGGATTCAAGGTAGTCATTGGGGAGAGATCTTCTGGGTCTCACCGATGAACATTCAAGTTTGACATGAGAAGTTTCTGTTTGGAATACTTCTTCCAATGTCTCTCTGATGTATGTTGGCAGGAAATGTTGTTTTTTTTCACATCGAAAAGATAAACGCAGGTCAGCGGGAGTTATGTTTTGATGAACCGTTCATGATTGAATGTTTGAAGATGTTAAGTTGATCACCAAAATGCAGAAAGATAATGCAAGACATTAAATCAGTTAATGGATTGTATTTTCATTGATGTCAACTTGATATAATCTGATCGGTTATATACAAAGTGTCAAAGACTTCAAAAAATCAAAGAGATAAAGGTTATGCTTTCAGTAATGCATAAAAGATCAACATTCACTAAGTGACTACAAACATTGACGGGTTGTACACCCCGACGGACAGAGAAATCCTAGAGTAAAGTCATAGTGTTGCCCGAGAAAGAAACCTGACAAGTATTACCGATGAGTAGAATCACAAGCATTACCGACAAGCAGAACTTCATAGTGATGCCCGATGGACAGACAACCTTGACGGAGATGCCCGAGAAGAACTGAAGTGTTAACTGAAGCTATCAAAGAGTTAAACACCGAAAAGAACTGAAGTTTAGAAATAAAAAAATACTTAGCTAGCAAGAGCTAAAGATAGAGTTAACTGGTTGTTAACATTTTTTTCATCGACAAGTTAAAGAAAGAGATAAGTAAAATATTTAAAGTTGTTTTATCTAGTTGTTAAGGAGAAATCTATGGGATAAAACTAAAGTAAAACTTTAAAGAAATATTGGCTAAGATTGTGGACCATGCCAAGAATAAGAAAATCAAGAACTGAGAAATGATGATATCATGTCTATAAAGAGACAATATAATTCACTATGAATTAGGGGAGTGAATAGAGAAAAAGGATGTTGAAGAGAAATTGATGAAGAACAAATTCATACAGTCCCGATCAATCAAGCTGAGGAAAGAGCTAAATATTTCTACGGACATCGAGGATTAGAGAAGAAAAACATCACCGAGCAGAAAGTAGTGGATCAAAGGTATTGAAAGGAGACATTGATCATAAAGGTATTATGAATTTACAATAGATCTGAAAATCTGCAAGTCTAAGTTGTATGTGTTAACAGATCATTTCCTATTTTAGTTTAACCATTTATTCAGAAAGTCTCTTAATCAAGTAGGACTTAACAATCCTTTCTATAATGAGATACATCCCAAGGATTATCAAAAACTTTGATCATGAAGATAGCATGAGATTCCAGATACCATTTGAAAAACTAAGGTTTGGTCATAGAAGGTAACATAGAGATGTCGAATATCAAGTGACAAACTATTATATTTAAATACTCTAACAAGGTCACACCTAACAGTGTGTTTGTAACCTTTAACAGAGTTGGCTCTTCACCGAGATCACTTCAGAAGAGTGAAAATTTTGGATTACCGGTCCCAAATGGTTTTTCCCTTAACAGGGTTTCCACGTTAAAAATCCACATGTCAATGTGTTTATGAGTCATTACTTTAGTGTTTTGCATTACACATAACTAAATCTGGATTGATCGGTATACACTAAGCAATTTACTATTTTTCAGTAAATGAAAGACTGTTAATCAGTAAACAGTAAGAATAAGGTTTAAAAATGAACTCTGAGCAATAGTTATTTGTTAATATTATTTGAAGGCATTCATCTTGTAGGACTGAGGATAACTAGAGGCTTAATATTGTCGTACTAAGTTTATGGGTTGATTTATTGGAATATTGTTGAGGCCACTGATTCACCCCCCCCACTCAGTTATTCTAACAATTGGTATCAGAGCTTGTGTGCTTAGAAAGGGAGTTTGACAACTCAAGAAAAAGATCACAAGATGAATAAACGAGATGTGCCCAAGTTGAATAAAGACAAATTTGCATCATGGCAAATTAGAATAAGAATCCACCTATCAAGTATTGGTAATTATGTTACTCAACACCTAGATACTAAATATGTGTTGCCTACATGACCTCACACACTCGAGCAATTGAGAGAAAATCATGAGCATAATTGCATGATGATATAACTTGCTTCCTCACTCTCCGATGTTGAGTTTGAAGATGTAAAAACCTACACCTCTACAAAGAAAATGTGGGATAAATTGAAGTTTTTACATGGAGGAAATGCTAATGTACTAAGAGCCAAGGAAGAAAGCCTAAGAGGGAGGTTTGATGACCTAAGGATGAAAGAAGGAGAAAATATCACTCAGTATAGCTGTAGAATCAAAGAGGTAGTAAATTCTATCCAAGGAGTTGGAGGTGTACTTGAAGAAGATATAGTGGTAAGTAAAATCCTAAGAACCTTACTGCCTATATATTCTAGTAGAGTATATGATATACAAGAAATGAGAGCAGTTGCAAAAAATAATGTTACTCTAGATGTTCTGACTGGTAGACTGATTTTATTTGAGATGAATAACTTTGATAATAGTGTCTTACCATCTATAGAGTCTACATTCAATTCTTCTTTGAAAATAAGTAAGTCAAGTCATAAACACACTATGAGGAATGATAGTGAAAGTGATAGTGATGACCAACGACTTGATGAGATTGAAGCACTAATGGAAAGAAGATTGCAGAGAGGTAAATGTAGATACAAAGGTAAAATACCGCTTGTATGTTTTAATTGTAAAGAGGTTGGACACTTTGTTGCAAGATGTCCTAATAGAAGAAAAGATGACAGAAGTAATGAAAGAACATATGAAAATAAGTTTGACTGAGGTGATAACAGAGATTACCAAAGAAGCTGACAATCTGATAGAAGAGATACCTGAGACTAAAAGTACAAAGGAAAGAAAGCTTGTTACCTGACTGAGAACCGAGCTGGAGACACTGACACCAAATCTGATGAATACATTGAGATGGTATTTGTAGCCATGAAGGATGATTCAGACGAAGAAGAAGAAAGGTATGTAGAGACTGCACTCATATCTAAGGTTAGTAAGAATTATGTTTAGATTATAGATAGTGGCTACACTCACCACATGACCGGTTATAAACAAAAGTTTGAAACTTTTGAATACTATAATGGTGGATCAATAAGAATGGGTAACGAAACACCTTGTCCAGTTGAAGGTAAAGGAACCACAATGTTGAATAACCTGATCAAATGTGAAAATGCTTACTAGGTAAAAGGACTTAATTATAATCTATTGAGTCTTTCACAGCTGAATAACACAGGTCACCAAGTGGCATTTGAGAATAAGAAGGCAAATATCTTTAATGAATCAGGAAGGTTGATTGGAACTGGTGAACAGACAAAAGGTAACCTTTTCTATCTTGATGACATTAACACCACTTGTTTGATGGATAGAAATGAAGACATATGGTTGTGGCATAAACGACTATGCCATGTGAATTTTGACAACATGATAAAGCTAAGAAATAAAAGAAGAGTCAGAGGCTTACCGAGCATGTCAAAGCCCAAGCATATCATGTGCAAGAATTGTCAAAAAGGTAAGATGACAAAGTCTAGTTTCAAGAGTAAAGCCCATACATCTAATGTAATTCTAGAATTAGTCCATACTAATTTATGTGGACCCATGAGGACAAAGAGTTACTATGGTGATAGGTATTTCATTCTCTTTGTAGATGATTATTCTACAAATGATGACAGTTATGCTCTTAAAAGATAAATCAAAAGCATTCAAGATGTTTAAATGGTATAAGGTTGTTAGGAACCTATGTGTTCCTTCTATTTATTTTGTTAGTGTAGTGTTGTTGGATGCATATACTTTGTAAGTCATCCCATGAGTATATTTTATTATCCCACATGCATAGGTAGTAATACTTTTCTAGATTGTACTTAGTATATAAGAAAGTATTGAGCCCTTTGATGGCACCGACGAATTTATTGTATTGAGCTTGCTGAAAGGAGGTTACCCCCTCGAAGTGGCTCACGATCAATAGATTCACTCTGAGTTTTATTGTTGCCCTATATTTCTATTATTTTGTGCATGTTCATCATATTGTTGTAGGAGGTTCCTCACATCTGGTATCAGAGCACTTTTTTGGGCGCGCTGGGTGGAAATTCTGTCAAACAAAAAAATTTCTATCGTGGTCTTCAGGTTCATTTTTTCTTGCATCTGGGTTCATTTCAAATTAAAACATCTCTTTTTATTGCAGTACTTCATTTCAGTTGTTAGTATCTGAGTGATTTTCCCTGAGTAGATTGTGTCAAAAAAAAAAAATATGTTTTTTATCCATAGCTTCCTTGCTTTATTTCTATTTCCACTCAAAGTTCCCCAGAACCCCCAAAATATCATTTCGCATACTTCCTTCCTTGAAAACCCTACCCTAAATTCCACATATCGAAGCCCTAAATCCCTCATTTATCTAATTTTAGGGTTTGCCCTAAATTTTTTGCTTCTCAGCCAATCACCACCAAATCAGGCCACAAGGTTCATTTCCTAATTCTGCTCCTTTGTCCCTCTTGGACCGCTCGTCCTATTCGGCCTCGCCGCCCCTGAAACCCTCATTTTTTATTTTTCCCTTTTCATTGGAAAGTGTCCAACCACTCTTCAAACCCCCATTAACCATCTGTATTTTTCCCAAATCCAAGTTTGCCCTAACTGAAAAAGTTTTTGTTTCTATTATTCTACCCATTTCCAAAAAAAAATAAAAATCCTGCTATATGGTTGTCACTTGTATAGGAGAAAAAATCATGGAGGAGGAACTTGCATCCCTCAAGACCAAACTTCAAGATCTGGATGACAAATTTCTTGGTCTCACTGTTCAGCATTCAGCCATGAATCGCAACCATTCTGGAGATGTTGGGTTCTCTTCTGGAAATTTTTGTGGACTAAAGCTTGATTTTCCTCGCTTCGATGGTGCTGATCTGACTGGATGGATTTACCAGGCAGAGCAGTATTTCAGTTTGTATAATACTCTAGATATCAACAAAGTCTCGCTTGCATCTTTTCATTTGGAACATGAAGCTCTTCAATGGTTCCGTTGTTACATCAACGCTAATGAAGACCCAACATGGAAAGAATTGTACACACTCCTTTTGCAGCGTTTTCGCCCTAGTTCTTTCGATGACTTCACAGGAGCACTCACTAAACTTTGCCAAATAGGCACAGTAAGAGAATACCAGAGAGAGTTTAAAAAATTAGCTAATCACACAGAGGGATTGTCTAATGAATTCTTCCGCAGTTGTTTTGTCAGTTGTCTGAAGGATGCGCTTCGATCTGAAGTGAAAATGTTCTAACCCACTACAATAATGGAAGCCCTTGGGTTGGCTAAGTTAGTAGAGGACAAGATTAGTGCTCTACAATGTTCCAGATCCAATTTTGTTCCATTCCAAAATACAGGTTCTTCACACCCTCAAGTCACGCTAGCTCCTAGAACTACTCCTATCAAGTACTTGTTTGAAACAGAGATGCGGGCCCGATGAGAAAAAGGGCTTTGTTATAATTGTGATGAGAAATGGTCCTGGGGAAATAGATGTGTTCAAAAAAATCTCTATCTCTTAGATGTGGATTCACCACCGTAATTGGAAGAGTATGTAGATGCTCAAAAAATAGTAGATGATGAGGTTGAGCCTCAACAGTCGCTTGCTGAACCTCCTTCACCAGAAGCCCAACCAGAGATACTGTCCATGCTTTGGCAGGAGTCACTACCCCACAAACCATGCAGGTCTAGGTTTTCTTCAAGAAGATCCCTCTTACTATACTCATTGATTCTGGTAGCACTCATAACTTCATTGACCCCCGAATAGCCAAACAGGCTGATTGCTTTGTCCATCCCTACTCTAGCTTTGAATTCATGATTTCCAATAGGGGCACTTTACCTTGTAAATGGAAATTTCACAATGTGTGTCTCTCTATTGGAGATTATAACCTGCGCTCTGACATGTTTTCCTTACCCTTAGGTGGATGCAATTTGGTTTTGGGCGCCCAATGGTTATGCACTCTTGGCCCCATTCTATGGGATTTTGGCTAACTTTGGATGCATTTTTCAGCCAATGGGAAATAACACACTTTGAAAGACTTATAGCCGGTGTCTCTCAGCATCATCAATTCACATCATATGGAAAATCTTCATAAGAATAATTCACATGGTGTCATCGCTTAGCTCCATTCCATTCAGATGCAGCCATCAACAGTCTCTAGTACTCCTGTAGATCTACAACAAATTTTGGATAAGTATTCAAGTGTATTTGCTAAACCTGTGGGATTGCCCCCTTCTCTTCTAAAGGACCACCGTATTCAGCTCCTTCCTGGTAGTGTTCTACCCAACATCAGGCCCTACCGCTACCCATTTCACCAGAAGACCACAATCAAGATGCTCGTTCGTGACTTATTGAAGCAAGGTATTATTCACCCTAGTACCAATTCCTTTTCTTCTCTAGTTTTTCTTGTCCACAAAAAATATGGGTCCTGGCGACTCTGCATTGATTTCTGAGCACTTAATCATCTCACCATAAAGGATAAGTTTCCCATTCCAGTTGTTGATGAACTTCTTGATGAGATTCATGGTGCTCATTTTTTCTCCAAGTTGGATCTTTATCCTGGGTATCATCAAATTAGGGTTAATGAGGAAGATGTCCCTAAAATAGCCTTCCGCACACATGACGGTCACTATGAATTTTTAGTCATGCCCTTTGGCCTCACTAATTCTCCTTCAACATTTCAGGCAGTGATGAATAAAATATTTTTGTCATACCTCCAGAAATTCATTCTGGTCTTCTTCGATGATATCCTTGTAGGATTTGACAAATGTAAATCCATAGAACCCAAATACACCTGCATGTAAATGACCTATTACAAAGGAGAAGCATGAGAATGAAAAATAAAAACTCAGAGATGCTTGAAAGAAGAGTCAAAATATTGTTCCCTAAGTTATGTAAAAAAAACATTACAAAGTTCAGCCTATAAAGGTGAACAAACCCTAAACAGAGAAACTAGGTTGCGCAATATAATTAATATAAAATATTAATTATATGCACTTAAGAGACAACTTAAGTGAAAAAAGAGTAATGGAACTAACTAATTACTCTAACACCCCCCCTTAAGCAAAGATCAGGAAGTAAACTAACCTATCACAGCTATGAAAGCAGGAAAAGTGGGTCCTGGCAACAAGGCCTGATCAGGTACCCAATACAAGAAAATCTCTGTAAACCAGAGACAAAGAAGAAAACCCAGTGGGAAAAACTCTCCAAAAAGAGATATAAAAGCAAGCAAAAGACAAAGAATGACTTCAAGAGACTCTCTCAAAGCCATGAGTACAATGCATGTTGCCAACCCCCCCGTGAGAGAGGGTCGAGGCTCCAAAGCCCCCCAAAATGAAAGAACCCCTGGATCAATGAACAAACCATTGTGACTCCAATGAAAAGGAGTGAAAGATAGTGAGCAGTGAAGAGGTAATCTTGAAAGATGAGGTGTCACTAGAAGGCCGAGCTGATGCTCAAAGGAGTAGACACGAAGATCCTGAAATGGAATCCCCAATGCAAGTGGTATGATAGGTGTGCTGACACTATCATGAGAGAGGAATTGAGTGTCCTCTGTAGAATCCTCAACAACTACACCTGGTGGCTCGATGAATGGAGCTGGAGGGTCTGGCAGTGCTGAGGAAGAGTCCTTCTAAAGAGAAGAAACCTCAACAAGATGTGGTGTGGCAGTCACAACAGTGGTCTCAAGAACAACACAGAGGTTCAAGTGACCTGATTGTACCACATGATGCTCTCACAAAAGAGGAGAGCTGAGCTCCAATAATAGAGATGGTGGACCAAAATGTGTGAAGGTGTAGAGATGGGTGGAATGATCAACTATCCCTGTAGCAACAATGCCTCTTGTCGCACTATCCCTGATGAGGGCTGAATCTGCCGTGAACTCAACTGTCTTCCCTGACCCACTGAGAGTAATCTGATGAATCGAGAGAAGGTTTACAGATAGAGATGGAACATACAATACATCATTGAATGTGCCATCCTAAATTCTTATAGAACCTTTCCCACAGATTGTCATAATAGTGTTGTTCCCCATGAGAATGTGAGGAATAGGAGAAGCCTCAAGAGAAGAGAAGATCTCCAGAGAAGATGCCATATGGTGAGAAGCACCTGAATCCAGTATCCAAGGGACCTGTGAAGGGGATGCAGTAGAAGCCTAGAATGCATGACCCTTTCCTAGATCTTGTCCAGCTGAAGAAGATGTGGTAGAGGACTGAAAGGCAGACCCCTATGAGCCAGAAGAGGATGGAGAGGAAACAGTGCTCTTTTGAAGGAGAGCCTGCAAAGCTGCAATCTATTTCTCATAGCCATCAAACTTCTTCTGATAGCAAAGTGACTCATCATGAGTTCCCTTCTAACAATAGGAAGATGAGGGTTTTTCAGTCTTTGATTTCTCCTTCTAAGGAGTAGATGGTGGTGCCTGTTTCTGCTCCGACTTCTGTGAAGATGAGTGGGCAACCAAAGCATGGCTCATAGAGCCAGAAGAACTATCCAGATGTTGAATCTTTGACTGCTCACAAGTCAATCAATCATAGAAGGTCTCAAAGGAAGGCATAGTGTGCTAAGGGCCCAAGGCATCCATAGTGGAATAGAAGGTGGAGGAGAAGATCAAAAATTGTCTGTGAAGCTTTAAGAGTATAAACAAAATACACTCATTATCTGACTTGGTCTTCCCACATCCCTGTAAAACTGAACGGAGAGAATTGAAATTCATCAAGAAGTCCTCAATGGTGGGAAAAATGTCAGGGGACAAGGATGTCAACTCTGCATCAAGCTGAAGTTCCCTGAACTCATTAACTATGCCAAAAAAATCTGCAAACTTGTTCCATATAGCCCGAGGAGTGTTCAAATTCTCCAGGTGAAACAGGAGATTGTCAGAAACATTCAGTGCTAGTAAGCCCATGGCTTCATCCATTTTATTTCTATGCTGAAGAGCCTCAAAAGGATGCTGCAAAATAGGTTGGTTCTCATCCAGACCATAGGCCACGTGACATAAGCAGCCTGGTCATGTGTGCTTTCCAGGTGTGGTAATTATGCGGTGTTAGTCGGGCCACAGAGGGGTCCGACATTGAGAGAAGAAAAAGACAGAAGTAGAAGGGTCATTTTCTAAAATTAAATGATAGAAAGAAAAAGCACCCCCCACAATGAATGATTCTATCACCCGTACAACAAAGAAACAATGACTGAAAGCATGAAAAATGAGAAGAAAAACCTGGACGCTAGATGCAGAGAGAGAGGAAATAGAAGCCTCTACTTCAACACCAAAAAAGAGGGCTCAAATAGCTAAATTAGTCAACAAGACTAGCATCATCATGTCTGTCTTGGAAACACCTTTTCGGCGATATTTTGTTTTCCAAAAACAGACACCATATGCACAAGTTACGGCCGAAAAACCAAGTGCCCCTTCGAAAAACAACTCTCTGGAAAAAACCAGTCACTGGATAAAATTTGACGGTCAAATGGCCGTCGCCTGTCTGCGGTAATAAATTTGACGGTCATCGAGGCTGTCGCCGGAAAAGTTTTTTGGTCATCAAAAAATTGAAAAAATGCCAGGAAATTTGAATTTTTGGCCAAAATTTTTTTTCCAGTGGCTGATGTCAGCACTGTACCTGCTGAGTTGGCGGGCAGTGGCAGACCGGTGGTGGAGGGGGAGACTTGGCGGATCCCAAGCGCAACACTGTCGGGGGTGGCTGTGGTGGTCGTTGGGAGACACGTCAGCGGGGGACAGGCCGCGGTGGCGCTGGGGTGGCGTCGGGGTGGCGCGGGAGCTGTGTGCTCTGGCTGCCCTAAAAATAATTAAAAATTTGTTTTTTTTTAATTTGTTTTTGAAATGCGTGTCGTACGACCTAGGAGGCCAAAAAATTTCCCAGAGGTTACTGTGACCAAAAATGTTGAACTTAATATGTATTTCGACTCTCCTAGGCCTTATGAGTGCGATTATGGAGTCTGTTTTGGCTAAAACTGTTCTAAAAAATAGTGCCTCCTTCAAAATGACAAAAAAACCCTAGAAAAGTTGTGGCTGTCATCTTCGAATCATGACTTCAAAAAACTTCAAACCAGGCAGCGATAGGGTGGCTCTGATACCATGTAGGATTTAACAAATGCAAATCCACAGAACCCGAATACACCTGCATGCAAATGACTTGTTACAAAGGAGAAGCACGAGAATGAAAAAGCAGAACTCAGAGATGCTCGAAAGAAGAGTCAAAATATTATTCCCTAAGTTATGTAAAAAAAAATTACAAAGTTCAGCCTATAAAGGTGAACAAACCCTAAACAAAGAAACTAGGTTGTGCAATATAATTAATATAAAATACTAATTATATGCACCTAAGAGACAACTTAAGTGAATAAATAGTAATGGAACTAACTAATTACTTTAACAATCCTCATCCATAGAAAAACCTGGGCTGAGCATCTCCATCATCTGGAGCTCATAATGCAACTTCTCTCTGATCATCAACTCTGTGTGAAATAGTCTAAATGTGTGTTTGGCCAGGAGGAAGTGGACTATTTCAGGCATATTATTGCACACCAAGGGGTTTGGGTAGATCCTACAAAAATAGATGCCATGAAAAACTGGCCGCATCCTCACACTCTCAAGAGCCTTCGAGGTTTTTTCGGGCTGACTGGCTATTACCGCAAGTTTTTCAAGAATTACGGGAAGATTACAACACCATTGACAATTATGTTAAAAAGGGATGCTTTTACTTGGACCCCGATTGCTGAGAATGCATTTGAATAACTAAAACAAGCTATGTGCAGTACACCTGTTCTCGCTATGCCATATTTTTCCAAGACCTTCACTATTGAGAGTGAAGCTTGCGAAAATGGACTGGGTGTTGTTCTCCTTCAAGATGACCATCCTATTGCATTCACTAGAAAAGCCCTTTCTGGTAAGAATTTAGCCCTATCTACATATGAAATAGAAATGATGGCTATTTTGCATGTTGTACAGAAGTGGCGGCCATACCTCTTAGGGAGTCATTTTTGCATCAAGATCGATCACCAAAGTCTGAAATACTTCCTGGAACAATGAGTATCCTCCCCTACACAATAGAAAAGGGTTAGAAAACTCATGGGGTATGATTATGAGATCACCTACAAGAAGAGTAAGGACAATATTGTGGCATATGCTCTTTCTCGCACATTTGATGATCAAGCTTCCCTTTCAGATATTTCTATGCCAATTCCCAAATGGTTATAATCTGTTCAGCAGGGCTATGTTAGTGACTCTTCTTTATCTCGAATCATTCACCAGTTGGCCAATAATCCTTCTGTTGTACCACATTACTCTTGGGATGGTTCTTCTCTCTGATACAAGGGTCATCTAGTACTTCCTTAGAATCCATCTCTGCAATAGTCTGTCTTTTATAAACTCCATGCCTCTCCTTCGGAAGGGCACTCTAGGTTCCTCAAAACTTATGAGCGGGCAAGGAAAAACTTCTTTTGGAGAGGAATGAAATAAATGATTCAAAAAATGGTGGCTAAATGTGATACCTGCCAATGCCACAAGGGTGAAATGATCCTCCTTCCTGGATTGCTGGAACCCTTGCCCATCCCTACATGGGTTTGGACTGATATTTCTATGGATTTCATTGATGGGCTTCCTAAATCAGGTGGTAAGACAATGATCTTGGTTGTGGTTGATCATCTCTCCAAATATAGTCATTTTTGTGCCCTCAACCACCCCTATACTGCCTCCTTAGTTGCACAAATATTCATGGACCAGATCTTCCGTCTTCATGGCCTCCCTTCTTCCATTGTCTCAAATCGCGATGCAACTTTTACTGGTCATTTTTGGACTGAATTGTTTCAGAAAACTAGCACCAAACTGAAGATGAGTTCGGGTTATCACCCACAAACCAATGGTCAGACCGAAATTTTCAACAAATGCTTGGAAACTTATCTTTGCTGCTTCACTTCTGAACAACAACATCAGTGGGCCAAGTGGCTTCGTCTTGCTGAATGGTGGTACAATACCTCTTACCACACTGCATCTAAAATGACTCCATATGAAGCAGTCTATGGTTAAGAACCTCTAGTGCTCCTTCCCGACACTCCCAGCAGCTCACCAGTCTAGGCAGTTGACACAGCTCTCCGCACCAAGGATCAGATTCTTCGCACCTTACAGGATAATCTTCACATGGTCCAAAATCAGATGAAACAATAGACAGATCAACACCATTTTGAGCACTCGTTTCAAGTTGGGGATATGGTTTTTCTTCATCTATAGCCATACAAGCAATCCTTTGTGAAGCTTAAAGGGCGTCATAAGCTGGCCCCAAAATTTTATGGGCCATATAAGGTTTTGTAGAAGATTGGTTCAATTGCTTATAAGCTGGAACTTCCTCCTTCTTCCCACATTCATCCAGTATTTCACGTTTCTTCTCTCAAGAAATTTTTGGGCACCAACGTTAGAGCACAAATTACTCTACCTTAAATGGATAAGGAAGGATCCATTATCTTGGAGCCTGAGGCAATCCTCGACGGGCGCACTCATCAACTTCACTCTCGGCCCATCTCTGAGGTCTTGATTCAGTGGCATGGAATGCATCTAGAGGATGCTACATGGGAACCCCTTCTTCAGATTCAACAACAATTTCCACACCTTAAGCTTTGAGGACAAATCTTTTTTCTAAGAGAGAGGGGATGTTAGGAACCTGTGTGTTTCTTTTGTTTATTTTGTTAGTGTATTGTTGTTGGACGCATATGCTTTGTAAGTCATCCCATGAGTATATTTTACTATCCCACATGCATAGGTAGTAATAATTTTCTAGATTGTACTTAGTATATAAGTGTGTATTGAGCCCTTTGATGGTACCAATGAATTTATTGTATTGAGCTTGATCAAAGGAGGTTACCCCCTTGAAGTGGCCCGTGATCAATAGATTCACTCTGAGTTCTATTGTTGCCCTATATTTCTGTTATTTCGTGCATGTTCATCATATTGCTGTAGGAGGTTCCTCACAAAGGCTATGGTAGAAAAACAAAGTGGCAAGAAATTTAAATGCTTAAGATCAGATAGAGGAGGGGAATTTGTTTCTGATGAATTCACTAACTATTGCAATGAGTATGGAATTAAAAGACAGGTTTCTACACCAAGAACACCACATCAAAATGGAGTTGTTGAAAGAGGAAACATATCCATTGTTGATTGTGCAAGAATACTGATAATTGAGAAAAGCATCACTCAAAGTTTCTAGAGGGAAGTTGTCAGTACCGCTGTCTACACATTGAACATAGTACAATTGAAGAAAGACACAAAGAAGACACCCTATGAGCTGTGGTATGGTTACACACCCAATATAAGTTACTTTAGAATATTTGGAAGTCAATTTTATATTTTGAAAGATGATAGAAATGGAAAGCTTGAAGCCAAAAGTGAATAAGGTATCTTTCTAGGGTATTATACCAAGATCAAGGCTTATAAATGTCTTAACAAGTCCTATAACAAGATCATTGAAAGTGAAAATGTAAGAATAGATGAATTTGTAAAGAAGAATGATAAGGAAAGAAGAAAAGAGCCAAAAGGATACAACATGTTTGTTTACATGGAAGAACCTGACACTCTACCTGAGAAACAATGTATCACTCCTGAGAAATAGAACATTGCACCCGAGCATCAGGCTACAATTACCAAAAATTAGGAAAATCCTCAAGATGGTGTTCAGAATGATGGAGATCAGAATGAAGGTCAAGATGATGATCAGA
Source organism: Thuja plicata (assembly GCA_018584345.1). Taxonomy (NCBI): domain Eukaryota; kingdom Viridiplantae; phylum Streptophyta; class Pinopsida; order Cupressales; family Cupressaceae; genus Thuja; species Thuja plicata. The sequence continues at coordinate 1,260,136 of MU224982.1, read as the reverse complement.
ATAATGATGAACAAAGATCTAAACCAAAACTTGCCAAGTATGTCAGAAGACATCATCCACAGAATCAAATCATAGGAGACAAGAAGGCTGGAATGAGAACAAGAAGTAAGTCACTAAACACTAGATGTTTACTTTATGATTTTGACCCTAAATTTGTTAATACTACATTGAAAATGAAGAATGGATCAGTGCTATGAATGAAGAGATAGAACATATTGAGAAGAACAGTACATAGACACTAGTACTGAGACCTGATGACAAGAATGTCATCGGTACCAAATGGATATTCAGAAACAAGCTGAATGAGAATGGAGAAGTCACAAGGAATAAAGAAAGATTAGTATGCAAGGGGTATGCACAAGAAGAAGGTATTGATTATGGTGAAACCTTTGCACCCATTGCTAGACTAGAAGGAGTTAGAATCTTAATTTCTTATGTTGCATTCAAAGGATTCAAGGTATACCAGATGGATGTCAAATCTGCATTCCTAAATGGAATACTGGAAGAAGAGGTATACATTGAACAAACTGAAGGGTTTGTTGATCCAAACAAGAGAAACATGGTATGTAGACTACATAAAGACTTGTATGGATTGAAACAAGCACCTAGAGCCTGGTATGAAAGACTTCACTCCTATCTCATTAGCATTGAATTTGTAAGAACAAGTGAAAATAACAATGTGTACTTAAAACATGATACCGATGGTAATATTATGATTTCTAAATTATTTGTTGATGATATCATATTTGGAGGCAATGAAATGTTATGTAAACCCTTTGCTAATGAAATGAGCAAAGAGTTTTAAATGTCTATGTTTGGGGAGATCAAATTATTTCTTGGTCTATAGATTCTTCAATAAGATGCATGCATATATATCACTCAGTCCAAATACATCAATGAAGTGCTAAAGATATTCAAGATGGAAGATTCCAAGCCAATTGGAACACCTATGGAAACTAGATGTAAGCTGACAAAAGAAGACAAATCAAATGAGGTAAATCAGACCTTGTATAGATCAATGATTGACAAACTAATGTATGTTGTTCATACCAAACCAGATATAGCATGTGCAGTTGCAATAGTTGCAAGATTCTCTGCTAATCCCAAAGATTCACACATGAGTGTTGTCAAGAGAATTATGAGATATCTAAAGAACACCAAGGACTATGGCTTATGGTATAAAAGAGAAGGAAAATTTGAGCTTCAAGTCTATATAGATGTTGATTGGGTTGGAAACATAGATGACCGAAAGAGCACAACTGGAGGAGAATTCTTCATGGGTGACAGACTTGTCACATGGATCAACAAGAAGAAAGGATGCATCTCACAGTCTAGTGCAGAAGGAGAATATGTGGCTGCTGCTACAAACTCAAATATTGCATGGATGAAACAATTGCTGGAAGGTATGAATATGAAGATTCTTGAACCAGTGATTATCTATTGTGATATACCAGTGAAATAAATATATCAAAGAATCCAATCATGCATGCTAAGACTAAGCATATTTCCATCAAGTATCATTACTTAAGAGAACAAGTGCAAGAAAAAGAAGTGATACTATAATATGTTCAATCCAAGGAACAATTAGCTGAAATATTTACCAAGCCATTGCCAAAAGATACATTTGAGTACCTGAGAAAGAGACTAGGGGTCCAACCCTTGTCTATTGGTCAGTAAGATGACTAAGGAATTGCATCAGCCTATACACAAATCAGAAGATCATTCATGTTGATGCAAGGAAGAAAAATGGACTGCAAAGATACATCTGTACACAACAAGGTACATACCTACACCAAACACCAGTCACTATATTACTGATGGATAGGGAAATTCAAGGAGTATATTATAAAAAGGATGGAAGAATTGTTTGGCATTGTTGTCAAAGGGGGAGATTATATCATTATCCATTCATTATCCATGGAGAGAGAAGTTCCCAAGAATTCAAAGGGAGATTTAATCATTATCCAAAGGGAGAGATTACATATGAAATATCCATCAAAGGGAGAGAAGTAACATAAGGGAGAGAATGCATACTAAAGGAGAGATTTTTTTCAAAGGAAAAAGAGATGATCAAGGAGAGGAATAGTCAAGGTAGAGCACATATCAAAAACAAAATCAGAAGCTGATATATCTATCTAGTAAATAGATTGAAAATTGAAGAAGATACTCTGCAAGAAACAAATCTAAGCTATATGAGCTTACCAAGAGCCAAACGTTTGTATTGGTTATAGAACAAAAAGAGTTGGGAGAGATTGATGAACTTCAACTGTTACATTTCATATTATATTAGAAACAATATAGTGAGATAATTTAGTGTGTCGCCATCAATGCCAAAGGGAGAGATTGATGAACCATTACTAATTGAATGTTTGAAGATGTTAAGTTGATCACTAAAATGTAGAAAGATAATGCAAGATATTAAATCAGTTAATGGATTGTATTTTCATTGATGTCAACTTGATATAATCTAATCGGTTATATACCAAGTGTCAAAGACTACAAAGAATCAGAGAGATGAAGGCTATGCTTTCAGTAATGCATAAAAGATCAACATTCACTAAGTGACTACAAACATCGATGGGCAGTGCACCCTGACGAACAAAGAAACCTGAGAGTAAAGTCATAGCATTGCTCAAGAAAGAAACCCGATGAGCAAAATCACAAGCATTGCCGATGAGAAGAACTTCATAGTGATGCCCAACAGATAGACAACCCCGATGGAGATGCCCTAGAAGAACTGAAGTGTTGAACGAAGGTATCAAGGACTTAAACAAAAAAGAATTGAAGTTCAGAAATGATAAAATACTTAGCTGTCAAGGGCTAAAGATAGAGTTAACTAGTTGTTAACATTGTCTTCATCGACAAGTTAAAGCCAGAGATAAGTAAAAGATTTAAAGTTTTTTTATCCAGTTGTCAAGGAGTTATCTATAGGATAAAACTAAAGTAAAGCTTTAAAGAAAGATTGTCTAAGATTGCGGATCACGCCAAGAATAAGAAAATCAAGAACTAAGAAATGGTGATATCATGTCTATAAAGAGACAATCTAATTCACTATGAATTAGAGGAGTGAATAGAGAAAAATGATGTTGGGGAGAAACTGATGAAGAACAACTTCATACAGTCCCGATCAATCAAGTTGAGGAAAGAGATAAAGATTTCTGTAGACACCAAGCAACATAGAAGAACAACATCACTGAGTAGAAAGAAGTGGAGAAAAGGCATTGAAAGGAGACATTGATCAGAAAGGTATTATGAGCTTACAATAGATCTGAAAAATCTGCAAGTCTAATTTGTATGTGTGAACAGATCATTTACTATTTTAGTTTAACCATTGATTCAAAAAGTCTCTTAACCGAGCAGGACTTAACAATCCTTTCTATATTGAGATAAATCCCAAGGAGTATCAAAAAATTTGATCATGAAGATATCACGAGATGCTAGATACCATTTGAAAAACTAGGGTTTGGTCATAGAATGTAGTATAGAGATGCCCGATATCAAGTGACAAACTATTCTATTTAAATCGTCTAACAAGGTCACACCTAACAGTGTGTTTGTAACCTTTAACAGGGTTGGTTCTTCACCGAGCTCACTTCAGAAGAGTAAAAATTTTGGGTTACTGGTCCCAAGTGGTTTTTCCCTTAACAGGGTTTCCACATTAAAAATTCATGTGTCAATGTGTTTATGAGTCATTACTTTAGTGTTTTGCATTACACATAACTAACTCTGAATTGATCGGTATACACTAAGAAATTTACTATTTTTTAGTAAATGAAAGACTGGTAATTGGTAAACAATAAGAATAAGGTTTAATAGTGAACTCTAAGTAGTAGTTATTTGTTAAGATTATTTGAAGGCATTTATCTTGTAGGACTGAAGATAACCAGAGGCTTAATATTGTGGTACTAAGTTTTTGGGTTGATTTATTGGAATATTTTTGAGGCCACTGATTCACCCCCCCCCCCACTCTTAGTTATTATAACAATGTTTGACTTTCTCCGATGGAACAAATGAAGGCCATTAGGGAGAGATCTTTCTTGTCTCTCCAATGGAATTTCCAAAGGGTGTGAGATCCAATTCCTTGGTTAGGGAGACAAATGGATGTTGGGGGGAAATTTATCTATGTATGTCTAACATATTTATTTCCATCTTTCTCTTATAAAGGATGATAAAGGAGGAGGGAGCCCAATTTCAAGCAAAGGAGCAAGAGAGAATGAATCTGATAAGAGAGTGAAATCCCAAGTTGGAGTAGAGAATGAAATAGAGAAACAAGCTAATGAAGGTGAGACATTAGAATTTGTACTACCTGGTGATGTGATTGATAGCATTGAAGAATGTCAACATAGGTCTGTAATTTTATTATTTATGAAGGGCATACCATCTGAACCTGACTTTTACAAAGGACATAAAATAAACTGGGAGAGTAAAGGTTGGGAAATTGAATCTATAAGAGGATTGGGTAAGGGGTATGTTTCTTGTAATTTTTATTCTACTGAGCATGCCTAGGCAATCCTTCAATATGGAACTGGGGTTATTTGTGGACAAATATGTTATTTACAAGCCTGGTCTTTGGATTTTCATCCTGAGGGTCCCTCTAGGACTAAATATCCAATGTGGATTGAATTTCCTTTTATGAATTTGGCTTTTATACCTTTTCTGAAAGAAATTATTGCACAACTTGGGAGGTTTATCTAGTGTAAAAAGAATAATGATAAGTTATCTAGCCTTAGGGTTCACCCACACACTTGTGTTGAAATGGACTTAACTAATCTGCTTCCTTATAATATTAATTTAGTTGGGCTAGGGTTTGAATTTTTCCAGCCAATAATCTACCTTAATAAACCTAATGCTTTCTTCTTCTGTCAACAAGATGGTCACTTAATAAGAGATTGTCTAGTAAGAAAAAGTAGATATAGCTACACTGAATCTATAGGTGCCTCAGGTCCACAACAACAACCATATTCCACTCAGCCTTCTATGATGCCTAATTCATTCCCTCAATCAACCCAACTAGCCAATGATATATCAGAAGAGACTGAGAATGTCAAGCCCAATTATTACTTAGATGTGATTATGACATATAGTTGGAGGATGGTTATGAAATGAAAGGATCCTCCAAGAACAGTTGACTCCTAGTGTACGATGTCTTCTACAGAAAATCACCACTCTTATCCTACTAATCATATTACAAGGAATAATGAATTATCACATACAAGTTTCATTTAGAAATGTAGATCTCCATCTCCTTTAATGAGGAGTGTATCTCTAGTTCAAGTTGAAAGACCATGATCAAGATCTCCTACTGCTAAGGCTTAGGAGGTTGAGATTTTTGATAATTTGATTAAGCTCGCAAATCACTTTAATATTTTTCCATAGGAAGGAGACTCCTCTAATGTTGTTAATCATGAAATTTAAAACTTTTTCATTGAATGTTAGAGGGTCATCACTCCCTCACCGTAAATTTGAGGCTCTAAAGTCTAGTGTTAAGTGGAAACCTGATGTTGTTGTTTTGCAAGAAGTTAATATTAGTGATCATTGTCTTGCTACATCATTATTTAATATGTGGAGAGATGATACCTTTTTCCATACATTACATAGTGATGGCACGGTGGGCTGTAATTGGATTGGCTTCATGGATTAATTGGTTTTTCATTGATAAAGGGGAGGATCCATCACACAATTGTGTTTGGCTTCTTACCTTTATTGATGGCCAACCTATTGGTTTTTGTTATGTTTACACCCCTAGCACTGCTAAAGAAAGATGCAATTTATGAGAATGGATGTCCAATCACCTACCTCATGCTGATTGGATTATTGGTGGAGATTTTCACATGGTAGAACACCATAGTGATCACAGCTAGCCCTTTAAGATTAAAATTAGTAATGAAGAATTTGATTCATGTTTTCTTTGTCATAACTCCATGGGGATTTTTGATCCTTTGTTTACTAAAAGTACTTGTCATGAACATAATTGGTTTACATAGACTAATTGTTGGGTAGGGTTGGATAGAAAACTTAGCAGACTTGATAGGTTTTATATCTCTCCTAATCTACAAGTAGTCCAAGATGACTATGGAAATTATGTGAGGGTATACTATTCCACTACTCTTTTAGATCACTTCCCTATCATTTGCATGGTTGCTAAGGAAAACTCTAATGTTTCATATTCAGAGCTCCCCTTTAAGCTGAATGTTTACCATTTGTAAATCCCTTCTTGTGTTGATGCTTTGGTCGATATTTGGAATTCTATTCCTAAGCCCAAAAAAGGGGATTAATATAGGGATTGGTGGAAGATTTCTATCTCTAAATGTGCTAAAATTTTATGATCCTTTGTTAGAAAATTAGCATGGTTGCAGAAAAGGAAAGAAAAAATCTTACAGGGGAAACTTGTTAGGCATAGAAAAATGTTTAATGATAATCCAGGAAACATATATTTACAATATTCTATTGCCTCTATTGAAAATCCACTTCATAGCTTGGATCATTATAAGGGTCGAGGAGCTAAAATATGTGCTTGGTTACATTGGTTTAAAGAAGGAAACAAATGTTCTATGTATTTCTTTTAGTACTTCAACTATAATCACAAACAAGAGTTTATTGGTTTTATTTATGATAAGGATGTACATGTTTAGACAAATCAATTGGAAATTAAGAATATGTATCATACCTTTTATGAAAAAAAATTCACCGAAGATCCACATTGGCAAGATGTGTAATTAATTTTAGAAGATATATTTGAGGATATTGTACCTAGGAAAGTGGATATGGAATATAGTCATTTTCTTGATTGTAACCTTTCCATTGAGGATCTAGAACATGATTTTTTTCCATGGCACCTAGTAAAAGCCCTAGGATTGATGGGTTGTCAATTGAGTTTTACCAGACCTTATGGTATCATATCAATTATGAATCCTACTTAGTTTACTTGGAGGATATTGATATTGGTTCCTTAGGTCCATACATCAATAGAGTCTTAATTAAGTTCCTTCCAAAAAGGGAAAAATACATATTACATCTCTAGGTGATGTCCTATTACAACACTCAATACTTCTTATAAGATTATTGCTAAAGCATTAGCCACAAGGATTAAACCAATAGCTAAAATTATAGTTAGGCTAAAAAAAACGGTTTCCTTGGTGGAAGATTTACTCTAGACAACTTGATATTGGCTTGGGAAACACGTGAATGGGCTCAAAATTTAGGGAAAAATTCTTTGTTGGTCAAACTAGATTTTGATAAAGCTTATGATAGAGTGCGTTGACATTTTATTATAAAGATACTACAGTGGTTGGGTTTTTGTCCTAGGATTTGTAAGCATGTTCAGATGCACTTCAATGATTCTAATGCAGTATTGAGGATCAATAATCAATGTCTAACCCATTTCCTCTACAATGATTGATCAGACAAGGTTTTCTGTTATCTCCATTCCTTTATGTTTTAGTTGCAGATGCTCTTCGATACATTTTGCAAAATTACAATTAGTTGGGATTAATTAAAATAATTAATATTCCAAATAATTCAATTGTGTTAAACTCACACTTTGTTGATGACAACATTTTGTTTCTACAAAATTCTGAAACAAAAATTTATAATATTTTGGAAGCCTTGGATTTGTATTGCTCGGTTTTGATTTTACAGTTAGTACATAATAAAACTAAAATTTTACTGATTCAACCTTATCTAGCACCGTCTTGGATTCCTCAATAGTGGAAAAAAGTCAAACATGGTCAAATTATATGATACCTCAATATTCCCTTTGGGCTGGGAGTTTCTCTCCATGATATGTGGTACTAGTTCCTTATAAAATTGAAGAACAAAATTTTTAATTGGGGAAATAAGTTCCTTTCATTAGCCGGTAAAGTGCAAGTTATAAATCAAATCATTTTGGCCTCCCATGTCTATCATTCTTCGTATTGGATGCCTTCAAAAAAAATCAATGAGGACCTTAACAAATTGGTTCAACAATTTTTGTGGATAAATTGGGATGGTAAAATGAGATTCTGATCTTCTTCTTGGCTTCATTCTATTCAACTGATACATAAAGGGGGGTTGGGGCTTTTGGATCCTAGGTCTCAATGAATTTGTTTATTTTCCAAATGGATAATAAGAGTTGTTTAAGGAGATGAATAATGGAAAATCTTGGCGAGACATAAAATATCTCTCAGTGATATGAATAATAAATAGAAATCCATAAATATTCTAATTGCCCCCTTTTTCCAGGTTAAAGATTCCTCTTTCATGCAATCCATTTGGAATGCATGGAATGTTGTTTGTACCTATTTAAATTGGAGAAATAATTCATTGCAACATGGTTTCATATTTTCTAACTGATCTATCTGGTGGAACTGTCTTGTGCAATACCAAGGACAACCATTGATTGTAGCTTTTCCTAAACAGGATAATCATCTTTTTAAGAAAGGGGTAAAGCAATTTAATGACATTTGGGAGTTAAGTCTCTAAATTGGACCAGCTGGCAATTTACCAAGAATGTCTTCAATCTAAATAACAAGTACAACAATTTTCTAATTTTTTTTGTCCTTGGTTTCAGAGGAGCTCACGATGCAAATGTTTACTCCTTTACAGTGTAGTCTTGTTAAGGACTAGTTATAGCTAGAAAATTTCCATTCTCACGCCTTCCTTTAAAAAAAAATTACTTGCAAATTTTACCTTCTATGAGGTTAAACCCAAGACTTAATATTAAATGTAATTGCTCATTTGAGGAAAGGAAATGGAGGGGCTTGAGCACTCAAATTTGGCACTCAAAGGCTGAGGCTAATGCTCAGATTTTGTCTTGGAAGATTCTTCAGCTAAGTGTTCTTTTTGTCAGCGTAGTGAAAGCTTAAAGCATATTTTTTGGGACATTTTTAGAGATAAACAGAAATGGAATTTTATTTTTACTCATTTCCCATCCATCTTTCAACATGCCTTGAGATGGAAAGAAGCCATTTTTGGTATTGTTCTTCGAAATAATGTGATTGTAGATTCTATGAGACAATGTATTTTACTGCACATATGGAAAATAGATGTTATGCAATGTTTTCTAATCATACTATGCACCGGGAAGTAGAAATTCTAATGTTTTACTCATAAGTAATGTTCCAACTCATTTTCTTATGTTCACAGCTAAAGATAAGTCAAATAAATGGTAACATAGACAATATACGTCTAGATGATATCAAGTACTATTTTTTGCAGCTGCATGAAGGAGAGTTGAAGTGTAACCCTCAAATCCTTAAATTTCTCAAGTTTCACTTTTAATGTTTGTATATTTCATGGCCTTTTATGGAGTCATGGTTATCTTGTATATTGTCATGCTATTTGAATCAACTTGTGTCTCATTGTAATTTTTTCATCTATTCTGATACTGTAATCTTCTTTATTTTATGTCCAGTCCATTTGGACTACTATATTTTTATTGTGTAACTATATGCTTCTTTGATCAATACAAAAAAAAACTTGCTAAAAAATAAAATTCTAATTTGTCACTCAAAACAAATGGTGGGCCTGGGCATTCAAGAAGAGGCTAGAAGGGAAAATTACTTTTATTTTAAGCATGGACATGTGGTTAAAAATTAAACTTTGTTGTTACTCCAAATAAAATTTGAAGGTTGTCATTAGTATCCAAGAACTCAAACGGATAGTCAGTAAAAAAGTCACAGAAAGACCAGTCGGTATAATCACTGAATGCAAAGTTAACTAAGAGCACTGATCATGCATAGAGTTAACCAAGTATAGTGATTATTGAGCCTTTTATCGAGAAACAGTCTACACCGAACACACAATTTAACCGAGATACACAGTTTTCACCGAGATACACAAAGAACACCGAGCACCGAGAGACGACATTTAACGAGTAGACCAGAGGTCACATAAAATTTTGTTATGGCACATCAATCTGGGTTAAAACTTTTTTCCGACCGGGATAACGGTTTACAATGATTGAGGAGAACATTAATTATAGATTCAAAACATTAATTTTTTATTTCTCCTATGTTTAGATGATCAAGGTAAATTTTTTACACTGTTGATCTTAGGTTTTGTAAGTTATTGTGAAACCCTAATTAGGTCAAGGAGTTTTATATATGTAATACTATGATGTCATTTGTAATGTATGTTGATCAAGTAATGATCAAATAGCCGCCATACTACGGACAACAGAGTTTAGACAAGGGTTTTTGGACAAGGAATACATTGCATAATTTAGTTTACAAAACAGAGGCAAGGCTACCAAGAAGAACAGAGAAAAAGGTATTATCATTCACATTAAGGTGATAGATTTTATTTCACTTAAAGGATTTGTATCAACAATATAGAGATTATAATTCATTCAGATCACACAACTTTGTTACTATCTAACAATTGTAACAATATTGGAATCTCCTAACAGAGTAGACTTAACCGTCTTTTGTAAAAATATCTTAACTGAGTGCACACATACATTGTGTTTCTTAATCCTCTCATGAGGTAGATCTAATCAATCTCATTGTTACTCCTAACAGGGTAAGATCACCAAAAGTGATCAAATCTTTGTAAGCTTTAACATGCTACTCTATTTACTGCGGTAGTGAAGTTTTGTGGGTCTCATCCCCACTGCAATTTTTACCTTCTAACAGGGGTTTTCTGTGATACCAAATATTAGTGTCATGTGTACTCAAATTTGATGTATGTTTATTTTTTACATTACATGCATTTACATTTCAGAATTAAAATTACATGTTTGGTGTATGCAATCTACTCAGTCGGTTATTACAGAACATTTAGTTACAAAGATTAGTTTTATAATTTTTTAAGGGTACTGATCACCCCTCCCCTCTTAGTACACACCTCTCCATTATCCCAACAATTGGTATCAGAGCTAGTTCTCTTGCTTATAAATTTTAATCATTGAAGAGAAAAGATCTTACAATGGAAAGGTATACACTTGATAAAACTATTGAAAATCAGAAGTTACAATTTCATATCTATGTCGAACAATTCAAAGAAGCCAAAGAGAAACTCAGGGAGATGTTGATTAAGAGAAAGGACATGGCACTTTTATTTCATGAGAATGATTATCATGAAGAAGAGATTCATGACCCATTTGACACATCTAGTAGCATATCTGATGCATCTAAAGGAATCATATCAAAGCTATCTGAGAGTAATCAACAACTTACTGAACAAGTGAAAGCACTACAAATCGGTCAAGATACACAAATGGTTAGAATCATTGAAGTCTTGAATGATGCAAAGAAAGTTGAACAAGATAGAAACATGGTTGTTGATGACAGAAGATAGATGACTAAAAAGTTACAAGAAAAAGAATCTGAGATATTGAGACTTATTGAACATTACTTTGAGATCACCAATCAAGTGGTTTCTATGAATCATGAAGCAAACCGAGTGAATACTGAACTTGCTAGAAGACTAGAAGACATTGGTGTATTGAAAGAAGAGAATGAAAAATTGAGAAATGAATTGAAGATTTTACAACAACATAATGAAGTGATTAAGAGATCTGGACAAAGTACTAAGAGAATGGATGAATTTCTGAACTATCAAAGAAGACTAAAAAATAATAATAGATTAGGGTATACCGAGCAAGGAGAATTGTCAAATCAAGCTAAATAGAGGAATGTATATTCAAATCCAAAGCCTAAGAAGCCCTCTTACCATCACTGTGGAAAACCAGGCCACACATCAAATGTTTGCAGGAGAAAAGAAAAAGGTATTCCTAGAAACCCTCCTAAATTAAATGGAAATTGCTATAACTGTAATAAGCATGGACATCAAGCACATGAATGTAGATCCAAGTTGAACAAGAAATAGAAGAAACTATACATGGATAAATATTGTCAAACTTGCAACATGCATGGTCACACATCAAAAGAATGCAGGAAAAATACAAAGAAAATTTGGAAACCTAAAGGACAGGAAGAAAAGGTAAATCAACTGAGAAGACAAGGTAATGCTTATGCATTGGATTATAACACTTGGGGTAGTTGCACAACATGTGGTAAATATGGACATATAGCAGAAACTTGTATGAGACAATGATGAACTAAGTCTAGGAATTGGTCAAACTCTGGAATGACATGTTCACACTGTTACAAAGTCGGTCACTTAAGCAGAGATTGTGAAAATAGAATAAACACTTATGGAAATGGGAACACAATTGAAGAAATCATGAGGATCAAAAATCAAATGTGGAGGAAAGCATCAAATGATAATGCAGGACCAAGCACAATAGTCAGTGACACCTCGTCCGATGGATTAGGTGGTTCCACCGTCTCCACCTAATCAATACAAGCAGGTATGGAACTATATTTTTCAAAAGCTATATCTTACATATGTTCCTATATTCATTGTACAAATGCCAAATTAGCATGAATTAAGATGCACTATGGTATTATATTTTTATTACATTGATCTAGTTGAGTCAGTTAATATCTAACGAGTTAGTAATTTGCCAATCGGTGAATATGTGAGAGACAACCGAGTTTCTAAGGCAACCGAGTATTTGGTATACTTATCAAGCTGAAGTATCATTAGTGTTAACCGAGTATATGTTTATCTACCAAGTGGTTGGTGAAGATAATTTAGTGTGCCGACTAAATTTATTTGGTATAAATTTACGGGTTGTGAACTCATTTGTTCACATAGCGATCAGAGAGAAGAGCAGAGAAATTGAGAGTGAATACATAGTAGAGAATTTTTGAGCATTTTGTAGAGATTTTGAGTATATTTCAAGCAGCTAAGAGGCTAGACAATACATATTTTCTCTTACCAATTTATTTTGAGCACTTTCATGGAATCCCTAAATCAACATCAATGTCGTCCTCATCTCAAACTATGAAGGCAAAGATGGAAAAAGAGAAGAAGGTAATTCTTGTTAAGAATTCCACTTGCATAGAGTTGAACTACAAGATACATCCTCAGGTTGTAGTCCAACCTGATGACAAAGACACATTCTCCATGATACCGCCTAGGATTCTGTTAGTTCAAGATGTGCGAGCATACATTCACTGTAATATTAGTGAAATAGGGTATTTTGAGCTTATATCGACTTACCAGTCACTATGCACAGATGGTAAACTAAAAGATGATCATAAGAATCTAGAGGTCAAAGGGTCAACCAATGCCCTAAATTTCTTGAATGTATTTAGAACCAAAAGGATACGCATTTTTTTGAGCTAGGTTCATGATGGAAAGCTCTATCTGGATGATCCAAAAAAGATCAGCAAAGATGTTATTCATGTAGTAACTAGGTATCCTATAATGGATAAATCTAAAGCCCTAAGGCACCTACCCAGAACCAAGATTGAAAATCTTACAGGAGCCGAGTGAGATGGTAGAGTTCTATGGATCAATTCCATCAGTGATCCTGAACTAAGGTTCAGTGCTTATGTCATTGGTTACAATATTTTCTTGTCAAGTAGACTGAACAATGTTGCGTGTGGAGCTGTTGACATTATATACAAGATTGTAAAGAAAGGCTTATAACTTGACCTAGCTGAGTTGTTATAGAGACAACTTGAAGATAATATGAGAAAAATCAGATCAGCTAGATCTAACACATGTAAGTTTGGTTCTCTCCTATTATGTACATTCTTCTATCTATAGAACTTTTTTCCCTCTGTTGGTAATGTGAAATGGAAGAAAAATTGACCGATTACACTACAAATTGGTGACTTTATTACAAGTCTAGGGACAAATTTTGAACCTATTATGAATTATTATTTTGCTAATTTCAAATCCAGAATGGAAAAGAGATCTAGGATACCAATGCAGTTGGTAGAAAAATAAAAAGATGAAATATGTTTTGTAGTTGACACAGATACTATTCTTATCAAAGTAGTATAACCGAGGTCATCATGGCTACCTCCGATGAATTATGAATTAGACATTGACATAGATTCAGAAGCAATAGAGAAGTTGTTAAATGAACCGATTGACAAATCTTCCATGAGATTTGGCACATATGATGAAACAAAGACACAAATATCTATTGGGATACAAGTTGAAAAGATGGGTCGGATGAAAACTAAGATAGTCAAGACCTTAAAAAAAAAATTTTCAATCATTGATGAAGAATTAGATAAGTCAGTTGATGATACCAAGGAGCAAACCTCAGTCAGTAAAGATGATGAACTTGAACAAGATGTTGATGCCACAGAGTCTGATGAAGCAAAGGTAGAGGTACAAAATTCCAAAAAGGGAAAAAGGATAAATATTGTGTCTCCACCAAGGACATGACCATAGTCAATGATAAAAGATTCACTACCTTTAAAGAAAGGAGTTTCAAAGATAACAAGGCCATCACCGAAATTCACCTATCAATCAAGGAAACCAAAAACCACAGGACCGAGATAGAGAAATAAATATGTGAGGAATAAGGATGACATGGATGATTCTGATGACAATCCTGATCAATTTAAGGTTGTGAAGAAAAAAACACCACATACCATTGATGAAATTGCAGAGGCAATTAGAAAAACTAGACAGTTAGGACATCCTAAGGTACATGCATATGCAGATCTGACTACCTAGCATAAAGATAAACTTGAAGAAGCTATCATAGGTATATTATGATCAACTTCAAACAAGTCCCTTTTGAATTTTCTACTTACATTCCCTCTGAATTATATGATAAGATATCAGCCCAATGGACATATGGACTCAACATTGAGAAATAGATGCGAGAGGCAACTCTCACTCTAATTAAGGCTGATTGTACAGTAGAGAAAGTAGATGATATAATGTAGCTTTATGCCAAGAAATTTCCTAAGAAATCATGGACATTGAATATCCTACAAGGAAATTTGAAGGAAGTGGATTTAGAGAGCACCCAAATATGGAACAAACAATTGAATCCACCTGAGGATATTGATGACATGTAACTGATTGAATGTTTGAAGATGTTAAGTTGATGATCATGCAAGGCATTAAATTAGTTAATGTATTGTATTGTCATTGGTGTCAACTTGATATAATCTGTATGGTCATGCAAATACTGCCAAAGACTTCAAAGAACCAATGAATCAAGGCTATGCTATCAGTAATGCATATAAGTCAAGTATTCACTAAGTGACTATATACACTGACAGAGTGCACACCAACGGATAGAGTAAAAGAAAAAAATTCACAGTGTTACCTAATGAGCTAATACACAACATTACTTATGAGAAGAGTTATAGTGTTTCCCGACAAGAAAAATACAGTGTACCCTGATGGAAAGAATTTCAGTGTTGCCCGACAAAAAAGACAAGAATAAAGATCCCGATGACAACTGAAGTTACATCGATGGAACAGTCATTCATCACTAATAATTAACTGAAGTGTTGACTGAAAAAATAGAGATTTTAGAAAATGACAAAATTCTTAGCTATCAAGAGCTATAAATAGACTTAATAGATACTTATCATTGTTTTAATCATCCAGATAAAGCCAAAGATAAGTAATTGATTTAAAGCTGATTTGTCCAATTGGAAAGAAGATCTCTTTGAGATAAAATTGAAGTTTGCTTTAAATCTATTGGCGAGAATTATGGATCACGCCAAGAATCAAGAAAGCCAAGAAAAGGTAAAACATGTCTATATAGAGACAAACACAATTCATTACGAATTGGTGTGGGAGAGGTGAACAAGAGAAGAGGAAAGATGCTAAAGAAAATCTGAAGGAGAAGAAAGTCTTCATTCAGTCCTGATCAACAAGCTAAGGAAATAGCTAGATTCTACAGACACCGACGAACAGTGAGACAACATGACAGAGCAGAACAATGTGGAGCAAAGGTATAGAATTGATTATATTGATTAGAGAGGTAATGGACTTACAATAGATTTGAAAATCTGCAATTGAGTTGTATGTATGAATAGATCATTAGTGTTTCAATTTAACCATTGAAGCATTAAGTCTCTTAACCAAGTAGGACTTAAAAGTCTTTTACAATTGAGATACATCCCAAGGAATATCAAAAAATTTTATCATAAAAGTAACATTGGATATGCCTGATATCTATTGACAGGCCAAGTGAGTGTTTGATCAAGGATGGTAGCATTAGATGCTAGATACTAGGTGACAAACCATCTTTAAAATCCTCTAACAAGGTCACACCTAACAGTGTGTTTTTAACCTTTAACAGGGTTGTCTCCTAACAGAGCTCACTTCAAAAGAGTGAAAATTTGGGGTTCCGGTCCCAGTGGTTTTTCCCTTAACATGTTTTCCATGTTAAAAATCCATGTGTTATGTGTTTATGTTTCATTACTTTACTATTTTACATTTCACATATGCAATTCTGGATTTATCGATATACTCTGCATATTTACTGTGTTTTGGTAAATAGTTAACTGCTTATCGGTAATCATACAGAAGAGAGATTTACAAAGCAATTCGACAAGTAGAAAATTGATATAAGTATTTCAAGGCATTCATCTTGTAGGACAGAAGATAACTTGAGACATAATTTGTGGTTATAAGTTTTAAGGGTTGATTTAAGGATTAATTTTTGAGGCCACTGATTCACCCCCCCTCTCAGTTATTACTAACAATTGGTATAAGAGATTGTGTGCTTAGAAGGAATGTTTCAATGCCTAATCTAAAAGATCACAAGATGAACATACAAGATATGCCCAAGTTGAACAAAGACAATTTTGATTCATGGCAGAGTAGAATAAGACTAAACTTATTAGGTATTGGAAATGATTTTACTCAATACTTAGATACTGAATGTGTGTTTTCCACAGGAGCACCAATAGTTGACCAATTGAGAGATAATCATGAGCACAATTGCATGATGATAGAGCTTTCTTCCTCACTATCCGATGCTGAATTTGAAGATGTCAAAACCTAAAAGACTACAAAGAAGATGTGGGACAAATTGATGCTTGTACATGGTGGTGACAAGAATGTTTTGAGAGCCAAGGCAGAAAGCCTTAGAGGGAAGTTTGATGATCTCAAAATGAAAGAAGGTGAAAACATCACATAGTACAACACAAGAATCAAAGAGGTATTCAATGCTATCTGAGGAGTTGGAGGTGTACTAGAATAAGATACAGTGGTAAGTAAAATTATAAGAACCTTACGGCCTACTTATGCTATTAGAGTATCTGCCATTCAATAAACGAGAGCAGTAGAAAATAACAATGTTACTCTAGATAGTTTGATTGGAAGACTAATTTCATTTCAGATGAACAATTTTGATAATAGTGTCTTACCAAACATAGAGTCTACATTAAAATATTCTATGAGAATAAGTAAATCAAGTCATAAACACACTATGAGAAAAGATAGTGATAGTGAAAGTGAAGAAGAAGATCTTGATGAAATTGAAGCACTTATGGCTAGAAGAATGCAGAGAGGCA
>MU224982.1:1212779-1239066 GCA_018584345.1 Thuja plicata | reverse complement strand
GAAAACCAATTGAAAATATAGACTATGAATCAAATCAGGAAGCATGCACATCAAACTGTCACTTTGAAGAAGTTCTATTGGTTTATCCGAGGGACTAATTGTAAAATGATAATGAAACAATTGCATATAGAGCAAAGTATGTTGTTGCTACTACAAAATGATCAAATATTGCATGGATCAAACAATTACAGCAAGGTATGCATATGAAAATTATTGAACCAGTAATTATCTACTGTGATAATACAAGTGCAATAAACATTTCCAATAATCTAGTCATGCATGCTGAAACAAAGCATATTGCCATCAAGTATCATTATTTAAGAGAACAAGTTCAGGAAAAGGAGGTGATACTTGAGTATGTGCAATCAAAGGAACAATTGGCTGATATCTTCACCAAGCCATTACCCAAGGATGCATTTGAGTACTTGAGAAAGAGACTAGGGGTCAGACCCTTGTCTATTGGTCAGTAAGCTGACTAGAAGGCTGCATCAACCTATATATTATAAGAATATCATTCATTTTGATGCAAGCAGAGAGATGGAATTCAAAGATACATATATACACAACAAGGTATTTATCTACTCTGAGCACCAGAGTTATTACCGATGGATTGGGAAATTCAAGGAATATATTATGGATAGAAAGGATTCGTTTGGCATCACTGCCAAAAGCTTGTTTGACAAAGATGTTTGTTTGGCATTGCTGTCAAAGGGACAGAGATATCTCATCATCATACTGATAAAGGGAAATATTATGTCCATTATCAACTCAAGGAGAGAACATATCCATCAAAGTACCCAAAGGAAGAGATGTAACAAGAAAGGGAGAGTACACACACAGAGAAAGAATTTTTGACAAGAGACATCACAAGAACATAGAACAGTCAAAGGGAGAGAGATTGACACAGAAGGAGAAAACATCACATCAGAGAAAGAAATATTCTACATCTATCCAGTGAAGGGATTGAAGACAGACAAGAAAGCTGCAAGAATCAAATCAAAGCTATTTGAGCTTGCCAATAGCCAGACATTTGTAATATTTACATTAGGAAAGCTTGATGAGACTGTATATTTCATATTATATTAGTAATAGTATAGTATGATAATGTAGTATGTTTCCATCAATGCCAAAGGGAGAGATTGATGACATGTAACTGATTGAATGTTTGAAGATGTTAAGTTGATGATCATGCAAGGCATTAAATTAGTTAATGTATTGTATTGTCATTGATGTCAACTTGATATAATTTGTATGGTCATGGAAGTACTGCCAAAGACTTCAAAGAACCAATGAATCCAGGCCATGCTATTAGTAATGCATATAAGTCAGGTATTCACTAAGTGACTATATACACCAGACAAAGTAAAAGAACAAAATTCATAGTGTTACCCTATGAGCTAATGCACAACATTACCAATGAGTAGAGTTACAATGTTTCCCGATGAGCAAAACAAAGTGTAACCCGACGAAAAGAATTTTAGTGTTTCCCAACAAAAAACACAAGGACAAAGATCCTGATGACAACTGAAGTTACACCAATGGAATAGTCAGTTATCACTGATAACTAACTGAAGTGTTGATCGACAGAATAGAGACTTCAAAAAATGACAAAATGTTGAGCAGTCAAGAGCTATAAATAGAAATAATGGATACTTATCATTGTTTTAATCATCCAGATAAATCTAATTGATTTAAAGTTGATTTGTCTAGTTGGCAAGAAGATCTCTTTGAGATAAAATTGGAGTTTGCTTTAAATCTATTGGCGAGAATTGTGGATCGCGCCAAGAATCAAGAAAGCCAAGAAAAGGTAAAACATGTCTATATACAGACAAACCCAATTCATTACAAATTGGTGTGGGAGAGGTGAACAAGAGAAGAGGAAAGATGCTAAATAAAATATGAAGGAGAAGAAAGTCTTCATTTAGTCCTGATCAAAAAGCTGAGATAAGAGCTAGATTCTGCAGACATCGACGAACAATGAGAGAAAAGGTATAGAATTGATTATATTGATCAGAGAGGTAATGGACTTACAATAGATCTAAAAATATGCAATTGAGTTGTATGTATGAATAGATCATTAGTGTTTCAGTTTAACCATTAAAGCATCAAGTCTCTTAACTGAGTAGGAATTAAAAGTATTTTACAATTGAGATACATCCCAAGGAGTATCAAAAAGTTTGATCATAAAAGTAGCATTGGATATGCCTGATACCTATTGACACGCCAAGTGACTATTTGATCAAGGATGGTAGCATTAGATGCTAGATACTAGGTGACAAACTATCTTTTAAATCCTCTAACAAGGTCACACCTAACAGTGTGTTTGTAACATTTAACAGGGTTGGCTCCTAACAGAGCTCACTTTAGAAGAGTGAAAATTTGGGGTACTGGTCCCAGTGGTTTTTCCCTTAACAGGGTTTCCATATTAAAAATCCATGTGTTATGTGTTTATGTTTCATTACTTTACTATTTTACATTTCACATATGCAATTTTGGATTTATCGGTATACTCTGCATATTTACTATGTTTCGGTAAATAGTTAACTTCTTATCGGTAATCATACAGAAGAGAGATTTACAAAGAAATCTGACAAGTAGAAAATTGATATAAGTATTTCAAGGCATTCATCTTGTAGGATAGAAGATAACTTGAGACATAATTTGTGGTTATAAGTTTTAAGGTTTGATTTAAGGATTAATTTTTGAGGCCACTAATTCACCCCCCCCCCTCTCAGTTATTACTAACAGATACCAAGGATACCGTGGAAGCAAAGGACTTTGCATCTACAGTCGATACCGAGGGACATCGACCGAGTATAGAATAAATAAAAATTGATGATGCAATAGTTGACAATGTACTATATGGTATTTTGACACTATTGAAAAATCTAGGACATCCAGAGATCATAATTAATGATATAACTGAAAGGTGATCCTGATGATAAGGCTAAAGGAGATGAGATAGTTTAAGCTATCGAGACCATAGATGAAAAGGATACAATAGAGGTCGTCCAAGCAATGGTACCAGGAAATCTACCTATCTTGGTAGAATCTATGGATATTGAGAATGAAGCACATAAGAAGATGCCCGAGCAGGTTATAGACATAACTAAAGACAAGGGTGATACACAAGGTACATAGACCGAGCATAGTGGTGGGAAAACACAAGGTGATGCACCTACAGATACGACTGATGCATTAGATAAAGGTGAAGGTAACATAGACACAATGATGGTAGATACTCCTACTACTGATACCAGGTCAGCTACCGAGGCACCTTCCCAAGTCATCGCACCAAGTATCGAGCCAACAAAGAAAGAAACTGAGAAAAAGGCTCTGGTGGAACCCAAATTTACAATCAAATTTGAATGGCTAAATGATTCAGGGAAGTATTTTCTACAATTATTATTTTGGTTTATGCTTGTATTTCCTCCTTCTATTCATAGTTTATCATTACAATTTTTCTATCCTATGCATTTATTCCGTTTAAATTCATACATCCTCCTATTAGATCTACTATGTTTTATATTTTCCATGGCTGGTCTATATTTGAATCCATAAATATAGTCATTGGCTCCTTTTCGCGGTCTATTATCTATTTTAATATCTTTTTATGACCGTGACAGGGAATATTCTCTTTTACTTAGTGACTCTGAGACTGCCTTGGTTGCATGATCTCAAACAAGAAAGGAATATGCTCTATTTTCATAGAGACTCAGTGATATTCATTGATCTTAATCTGATCCTGTTTTAATCTGACAGTGGTCGCATGATCTCTTAATCAAACCCAGAGTTAACTAATCTTCTTGCGACTTTGAGATTACATTGGTTGCATAATCGTGAAGTAAAGCCAGAGTTAAAAATTTCATATCGCGATTGAGAGACTGAAGGAATTTATAAACCCAAGGTCAAAGTGCAGTTGAAGATAAAGTCAAAGTTTGATGTAAAAATCAGAAAATTACCTTTTGATCGGACGGTAAGAATAATCCCTTAAAGACAAGATGCGCAAGATCTAACGTATAAGCCATTACACCTAATCACCACGTGTTTGGTTTCCCACAAATGTTATAAACAAAGATAAAGCACAGGATAGAGAGGATACAAGTGGCATCATATGATTGATTAGAAAGGTTGACAAGGATATACCTCAGCTTATATGACAATTTTTCTGAAAGCTTAACAATTGAGCAGAATCAATGATAGACTTACATACTTAAAGTAAAGTTGCACGAGATCTATTGTATAAGTGATTAAGTCTGCTTGCCACATGTTCATGTTAGAATCTGGGCCAACAAAAGGAATAAAGTGAGATATTAAAGATCAAACAAGTTTCAGAAGATCTATGGTGGACTTAAAGACCTAATGAAAAGATGCACTAGATCTAACGTTTAAGTGATTAAGCTTGAGCGCCACGTGGAAGAATAACATCATTTTCCTTGGGTTAGATTGGGAAGTATAGATTGAGAAGTTTCAATTTGATCAAACGATTGACTTATTGGCTTAATGAAAAAATAATCAAAATCTAATGCATAAGTGATTAAGTCGTGCTGACATCTGGCAATTGGTGGGCCGAGTAAAGTGCAGGGAAAGAATTAAAGAGGATGTAGGTTAGAAAAGATCAGACAACTAACTTAAAGGCTTATGGTGGAGATGCACATGATCTATCTTATAATTGATTAAGTCTAATCAACATGTGTCCTAGCCCAACTAAAAGACTGGGTGATAAGCAAGAAGATCTACGGTGAAGTTCACATCTGATCTATGATTGACGTTCACTTGCGATGAAAAGATGCATTATCTTTATTTTCTTCAAGTGTACGACAGAGTGATACGTGTCTCAAACAGATATAAAGGAAAACAAATGCCCAAATGGAATCACTAGCTGGGATTTCATTTATCTTTGCATGCTTTATTATTATTATTATTTTAATCTATTACTTGTCGACTGAGGGTTTTTACTATCGTTTTAATATGTCAATGTCATTTTCATGCAGGGTTTTCAAAGGTGGTAAATAGAATACTATGACTTGGATGAAAGATGAAAGATCAAAGGCATGCAGACGTCCATTAATATACCATGTAGAAGTTAAAGAGATATCAGAGATCTATAATAGATTATAAAAAAAACTATTTAATTATTGTTATCTCTCTGGTCGATAACTGTTTGTTAAAGGATGATAATTCATTCTTTAGTTGTAATTGTGTTTGTTCAATTGTTGATCCTAGGGATTAGGTTTAGCTGATGAACCGGTGCATTGATCTGAAGCTTGTTCACATCCTTTGAACTATGTATAAATAAGGATACCAGGATCAATGCATGGCTTAGGGAGTTTTTTAGAGGTTTGGGTGGTGATATTTTTCATCATTTTCAGATAGTTTTAGATTTGATCACAACTAAACATGGATTCTTATGTGCTATTTTTTATAATCAATAAAAGATAAGTGTTTCTGTCTCTCTTGGTTCAAGGTTTCAATCCTTTTCAATTAGTCCTTTGCAATTATTGAAGGAATTTCAATTGTTATCTTAGAGTTGCTTGTGCAAAAATATTATTGTCTTATATCATTGTTTGAATATCAAGAAGTGTGTGAGAACTTAAATTTTTTTTTGGCTTCTTGTTCATCCACTCTCCCAACCATAGGAGTTAAATTCATTTGAACTAACAAAGATATAATACAGACTTTAATCTTCTTTGCACCTGAAGCATTCAGATATTTGATGGTTGAATACTGTCTCGCAAAGTTGTACATAGGATTGTATTTGGATTAACTCTATTACCCAAGTTGATATAGGCACTGATCTATAATATTATTGTAAATAGGCATTTGATTCATTGTTTCATGTTGTTGAGATATTATAAAATTCAGTCATTCATTATATACATTTTACAAAACATTCTCACAAAGCATTCATTTTTTTGCAGTTTCATTCAACATTGATTTCAGTTTGATTCTTCTCAAGTGCCTTGCCATTCTTGAGATGGACAGTTTGAAGTATTCTTATCTGCTATAAAAATCCTTAAGACTTGAAGGATAAGTCAAGGTATAGGCCTACCAGCCTTGGTTCTGTAGAGCCATAATTGCAGAAGTTTAAGCCTTGCCCCGAGGTTAAACTTGTTAGTTGGCCAGATCACTTGGGTTTCCCACTATCAGATTGGAAAGTCCATAGGAAATCAAATCTATTGATTTGATCACCAACAGATTGGAGACTCTATTGGGGAGTTTTTTATAAGATAATTCTCAATTGTATCTAGAAGCTCTGGTGATTGTCTGCTAAATATTGGATTGTTCAGTTTGCCCTATCCAAGTCACACAACAGATTGGCGACTCTATAGGGGAACTGTTTAAAGGAACCCTTTTATTTTGCAGATCAGAGAGCTTGTTTGTTTGACAATGCACTCTAGTGGAAGGAAGAATCCAGAAGACTAGCAAGCAGTATTTTCCTTCTGACAAGAAGGTGACATCTCTACCATTTTGATGCAAGTATATTCTGATAAATTTTCTTTGTTTTGTTAAAGTATTTATGTGGGGTAGAAGATCCTTGCATCCATATCAAATTGAACTAGATTTACAAGAAATTCTAAGAAGAAATAAGAAACAGGTTCCTAATATGATGAATACTGGATACAAAATATTTCTTGATAGAGAGACTACTAGTTTCAATAATGGAAGCTATTGTGATTTAGAAGAATATAGAAACCCTTTTGGTTATGAAGATGATCAAAATTTAGCACAAGAAATTGAAGAGATATAAGAATATGATGAAGAAGACAATTTCCTATATGCTACATTGAGTAAATTAACTGAATATGGGAAAAAGAATCCAAGAGTAGTGAAATCTTTCAAAAGGTTACCTGATGAAGCCTTGGAGAAGTTAGAAATAAAGAGAAGTGAGCTGGATTTAGCACATGAGGATGGAGAAGGAACGAAGGAAAAGGATACACCAAAAGGTAATAGGCAACCAAAATATAATCCTCCTCGTAGAAAAAATGGAGAGCCAATCTTCAATAATGACCACACAAATCCATTGTTTGAACCTGATAATAGAGGAAGATATGAGAGGAACAATAATAACAATGGAAGAAATGATTATTGGAGGTAGACAAATAATGCAGAAAAATACGATCGAGGTAATCCTAGACATCAAAACATGGGTAATGGTCATAGAAATGGACAAATCACCAAGGCATGAATCATCAAAATCTCAGAGGCCATAATGGAGGTCAACATAACATGGGTCAGAGAAGAAGATCTCCTATGGTGGTGGAAAGATATAGACAACTTGATTTTAGTGGGATAGTTGGATATCCAAATACCATATCCAATGATTTGAGAAATGCTATTCCAACATTTTCAGGGAATGGAGTGGAATCTGCTGAACAACATACTATAAATTTGAAGAACACTATTGAATAATTAGATGGGAACCATGTAGACATTTTTATGAAGTTGTTCATCCAATCATTACCTGAAGATGCTGCTAAATGGTATAAAGGATTGCCTGATGGATCCATTTCAAGCTGGTGTGATTTTGTAAATCAATTTATTGAGCAGTTTGGTGATCATAATGATACATCTTTTGCATCTCATGAGTTAACTAGTAATAAAAATAACTTTAATGAATTAGTTGTATAATTCAATAAAAGGTTTAATAAAGTTCTATATAGAATTCCAAGAGATATAAGGCATGTTGATTATTTTTCTGATTCCTTTCTATCTATCTGCATTTGATAGTAAAACACACTATGAGACTAGATCACAAGGCTCTACAACATTGCAGCAAGCTTTCAAATTTGTTGCCACCATTGAAAATAATAGAAGGGTTGCTGGAAGAATAGATAAAAGGAGTGATACTAAATTGCATAATCCAAAAGCTCCTGAAAAGAATGATCTAAAAGATATTATGGATATGCTAAAAAATCTAAATGCAAAACAAGGCAGAAATGATAGGCCATAATTTCCTAAAAATGACAAGCCACCATTTCCTAAGAATGAAAGATTTAGATTACAAGACATGCCTTATAAGACTGCATGGAAAGATGGAAAAATTGAGAGGCAGTCTTATACTAAGGAAATACCTAATCCATTGAAAAGAAACAATTATTTTGTGGAAATTATCCTTGGTGTGATGCTTTTAATTTGCCACATTCCTCTGATGGTTGTGGTGTGGCCCAGAGATTGCAAGAAGAAGAATATCATAATGATGAGCAAAAGCCCACATTGAATAATGTCTCATCTGAACCAATGTGGGGAAGAGATGATTACAGTTCTTCTGAGGAGGAATATGTTTATCATGAAGATCTGAATAGAATATATCATTGTGATAAAAAAACAAGGAGAAATACCAGTTATCAAAAGATTAACAGATGAGGAGAAATAAGCATATACTGTTGCATCTCTTGAGGAAGCAAGAAGTAACTACAAACTGAGGAATAGAATAGTAAATGTTGATCAAGGAAAGCTTTCAGGAGTATCTATCAAAGCACCAAAACGAAAGGTGAACAAGCTTGATGATAGTGTGAAAACAAATCAACAAGAAGATCCTCATCAAGCACCTAAGGCGACAAAGGAAAAACCAATGTTCAGTAAGTCTCTTCCAAATAATAGTTCTTTCATATCTAATGCTTTATCTCAGGTAAAAATTTATATTCCTTTATTTGAAATGATGAAAGTACCCAAATATAGAGATGAAACTATAAAAGTATTGTATAATGTAGGTAATGTTTATAAAGAAGAATCTAATCAGAGAGAAGTAAATGAAGATCCTCTTGTGGTTTATTTAGGAACTAATATTTTTTTAAATGGAACACAAGTGGATCCTTTTCATCTCACTTTAATGATTAACAATAAACTGCTTAAGAATTGTATGATAGACTTGGGAGTAATAGTGAATATTATGTCTGCAAAAGTCATGAAAGAACTTAGAATGAAGGTGGATACAACTTATGGAAGATACTACGCTATGGAAAATAGGTCTATACCTATTGTTGGTATTATGAAGGAGGTGGAATTTAAATTTCCTAATAGTCCTAAAATGTTATATAAAACTGATATTATTATTGTTGAAGTACCTACTTATTATGGAATGCTTTTATCTAGGAAATGGTCTAATCTAGTAGGTGGTCATATTCAATTAGATTTGTCTTATGCTACTATTCCAGTGGATGGCAGGGAAGTAAGAATTAATAGGGAGCCAAGATCTCCATATATTATTGATGAAGACATTGGGGTGGAAAATGTAAACTTTTGCCATTCAGACATGGATAATTTTTAGGTAAGTATTACTAAACTAGCATTGAAAATTGATAGTCCCATTGAAGTGCATTTGCAGGAAAATCAAAATGAACTTTGGAAAATGACTTTTGATGGAGCATGAAGTAAAGAAGGTAATGGTTCTGGGGTCACTTTTGTATCCCCATGTGGTAAGATCTTAAATTTTTCTTTATTACTTAATTTTGAATGCAAGAATAATGTTTCAGAGTATGAAGCATTAATTATTGGTTTGAATGTTGAAAAATCATACGGTATTAAAATGCTTTGAGTTTATGGTGATTTTGATTTGATAGTTTCTCAAGTCAGAAATAGATTCATTACCAAATATCCTAGGTTAAAACAGTATAGAAATTTGGTATGGGATTTAATTGAATCTTTTGATGCATTTTCAATTAAGTGGATAGAAAGATCAGAAAATTTCCTTGCAGACTTGTTGGCTAATGTAGCCATCAAGCATATTGATATCCCTTTTGATGAGATTGTGTAGGTTGAGATAAAAAATAGGCCATCAGTTCCTGACAATGTACAGAATTGGAAAATATTTGAAGATGATAGAGACCTCCTCAAATTTCTAATCAATGAAGACAAGTATGAAGATCAGTGCATAGACTAGAATGGTTATGTAGAGAACCGAGATGGAAAAGAGACCTTGTGTGGAAAGGAAGTTGTTCAACTAAAGACAAACAAGATCCCCAAAGGTTTGGTTGCACTAGAAGGAGTATTTGATGATCAAGAAAATTTCAAAAGGGGTAAGATAAGTTATGAGTCTGAAGAGATTGAAAAAATTAATTTGGGAAATGATCATACTCCTAGAGAAGTGTATAAAGGCAAAAGGCTCACTCCCAAAATCAGAGCTAATTTGATAATCTGTTAAGAAAATATAGGCACATCTTTACATGGTCATATGATGATCTTAAAGCCTACCGAGAGGATTTATTTCAGCATGAAATCTCTCTAAAGCCAGATGCAAAACCTTTTAGACAAAGACAAATTCCTATAAATCCAATGCTAGCTCCTAAGATGAGGGAATAATTTGTCAAGATGAGGGATACAACAATAATTGTGCCTATAAGACATTCTACATGGGTATAAAATTTGGTCCCTGTTAGAAAAAAGAATGGAGATATAAGATTGTGTGTTGATTTTAGAAATTTAAATATATCATCCTTGAAAGATGACTATGCATTACCTAATATGGAAGCTCTTCTACAGAAGGTTACTGTAAATGAATTGTTGTCTATGATGGATGGGTTTTCAGGGTACAATCAAGTGAAGGTCAAGGAATCATAGCAATACAAAACAACCTTCACCACTCCTTGGGGGACTTATGTGTATGAAAGAATGACTTTTGGGTTGACTAATGCAGGAGAAACTTTCCAAAGAGAAATGGATGTCACTTTTGAGGACCTGATTGATCTCATCATGGCAGTATATCAGGATGATCTGACTGCATATTCAAAAAAGGCAAAAGAGAATTGTGATCATTTGGAGCAGATTTTCAAAAGAGATTTAGAATATGGGATATCTCTAAACCCTAAGAAGTGTCATTTTGGGGTTACTGAAGGGAAGCTTCTTGGTCACATTGTATCAAAGGATGGTGTAATGATAGATCCTGAATGGATTGCAGCCATAGATAAAATTTAGATTCCTAAAAATGTTAAAGGGATCCAATCTTTCTTTGGACAGAGAAATTTTGTAAGAAGTTTTGTCCCTAACTTTGCAGAGATTATTAAACCTATTTCTAAGATGCTTAAGAAAGGTGCAGAATTTAAATGGTCTAATGAAGCCATAGAAGAATTTTCTAACATCAAGAAAGCAATAAAGGAAGCTCCAGTCCTTAAAACACCTGAGTTTTCAAAGCCTTTTCAGTTATTTTCTTTTGCAGCATATCATACTATTGTTGCAGTTATGTTATAGAAAAATGATGAGGGCTATGAACAACCAATAGCATTTTTTAGTAAAACTCTTCAAGTAGAAGAATTTAATTATGATATAAATGAGAAGCAGGCTTATGCTCTAGTTAAAGCAGTGAAATATTTTAGGCCATACTTGGTAGGAGATAAAGTGATAGCTTATGTGCCAAATGCAGCAATCAAAGATATATTTAAGTAGTCTGAGGTGATAAGTAGAAGATGTAGATGGATAAATCAGATCCAAGAATTTGACATGGAGATCCAAATAACGAAGTTGGTTATAGGACAAGGTCTTGCCAAACTTATGGCTTAATCAAACCTTGAAGTAGTTCAAATAAATTAGGTGAACATTGATGAATCAATAGTAAGTATTGAAAAATGTCCTTGGGATGCTGATATAGTATATTTCCTTAAGAATGTGAAATGAAAAGAAGGTTAAATGAAAATCAAAAGAGGACAATAAAATTACAATCATCTAGGTATGTTATGATAGAAGGTGATTTATACTGGAAGAATAGACAAGGTATCCTTCTATTTTGTTTAGATATGTTCCAAGCTAATTCAGTATTAAAAGAATTACATGATGGAGTATGTGGGGGTCACTTCTCAACAAGAACTACTGCTCATAAGATATTACATGATGGGTATTATTGGCCACATGTTTTCAAGGATAGCTACACATATGTTAGAAAATATAAAGTTTGTCAAAAGTTCTCAGGGAAATTAAAATATGATGGTGCATTACCCCTCAGATCTTTGTCAACTGAAGAGCCTTTCCAAATGTGGGGAATTGATTTTATTGGTGAAATTACTAATGTTTCTAGTGGACAACACAAATGGATTCTTGTTGCAACAGATTATTTAACTAAATTGGTTGAAGCCATACCTTCTAGACAAGCTACAAGCAAGGTGGTTATAAATTTTTTAATAGAAAATATACTAACAAGATTTGGTGTTCCTTGCAAGATTATTTGTGATAATGGTATGTGTTTTAGATCCAAGGAATTCTCTTATTTTTGTAGTACTTATGGTATTAACTTTTCATATTCTTCCCCTTACCATCCTTAAGGAAATGGTTAGGCTGAATCAAGTAATAAAAACATATTGAAAATCATTAAGAGAATGTTGAGCAATAATAAAAGAGCACAGGATTCTAAATTACCTTTATCTCTTTGGACAGATAGGGTAACAGTTAAGAAATCTACTGGATTTTCTCCTTATGAATTGGTTTATTGAAAACAAGCTAGATTACCATTGAATAATCTTCTCCCTATATATAAGTTTGTCAGAGAGGAACAACTAGAAGATATGGGTTTCATGAGGGATAGGATGGATCAACTTACAGAATTGGATGAAGTCAGAAGAACCGCACAAAGTGAGAATGTGAGGAAACAGTTGCAGATGATAACTTTACATGATAAGAGAACTAAAAATAGGAACTTTTAGAAAGGAGATTGGGTGTTAAAATGGAATGCTAAAGATCAGGACAAGGGAAAGCATGGAAAATTTTAAGCTTTATGGCTTGGCCCCTACATAATTTTTGATAATGTAGGGGAAAAGAGTTACCTGCTGCAAGATACAAAAAGGTCATGTTCAATAATTTCCAACTCATGCTCAATATTTAAAACCACTCTTCTCTTAGAAGCAGGAAGAATTTATAACCTTACATTTGCTTCTGAGATTTTGTTTTATTTGATTTTATGTTATTCTTTGTCTCTATTTTGGTCTACTTCTTTAGAGATAGCTAAGATTTTTTTGTGTCCAAGTATGAACACACATCTCCATAAAGAGCCACTGGTGGAACCCAAATTTACAATCAAATTTGAATGGCTAAATGATTCAGGGAAGTATTTTCTACAATTATTGTTTTGGTTTATGCTTGTATTTCCTCCTTCCATTCATAGTTTATTATTGCAATTGTTCTATCCTATGCATTTATTCTGTTTAAATTCATGCATCCTCCTGTTAGATCTGCTATGTTTTATATTTTCCATGGCTGGTCTATATTTGAATCCATAAATATAGTCATTGGTTCCTTTTCACTGTCTATTATCTATTTTAATATCTTTTTATGACCGTGGCAGGGAATATTTTATTTTACTTAGTGACTATGAGACTTCCTTGGTCGCGTGATCTCAAACGAGAAAGGAATATGCTCTTTTTTCATAGAGACTCAGTGATATCCGTTGATCTTAATCTGATCTTGTTTTAATCTGACGGTGGTCGCGTGATCTCTTAATCAAACCCAAAGTTAACAACTCTTCTCGTGACTTCAAGATTACATTGGTCGCGTAATCACAAAGTAAACCCAGAGTTAAAAATATCATATCGCAATTGAGAGACTGAAGGAATTTATAAACCCAAGGTCAAAGTGCAGTTAAAGATAAAGTCAAAGTTTGAAGTAAAAAGTAGAAAATTACCTTTTGATTAGACGATCAGCGTAATCACTTAAAGACAAGATGTGCGAGATCTAACGTATAAGCCATTACGTATGATCGCCACGTGTTTGGGTCCCATAGATGTTCTAAACAAAGATAAATCATAGGACAACGAGGATACAGGTGGCATCATAGGATTGATTAGAAAGGTTGATAGGGATATACGTTAGCTTATATGTCAAATTTTCTGAAAGCTTAACAGTCGAGCAGAATCAATGATAGACTTAAAGAATTAAAGTAAAGTTGTACATGATCTATCATATAAGAGATTAAGTCTGCTTGCCACGTGTTCATGTCAGAATTTGGGCCTGCAAAAGGAATAAGGTGAGCGGTTAAAGATCAAACAAGTTTTAGAAGATCTACGGTGGACTTAAAGACTTAATGAAAATATGCACTAGATCTAATGTTTAAGCGATTAAGCCTGAGCGCCACATCCCAAAATGACGTTATTGTCCTCGGGTCAGATTGGAAAGTAAAGATCAACCAGTTTCAATTTGATTGAATGGTTGACTTATTGGCTTAATGACAAACTAATCAAAATCTAATGCATAAGCGATTAAGTCATGCTGACATCTGGCAGTTGGTGGGCCCAGTACAATGCAGGGAAAGAATTAAAGAGGATGCAGGTTAGAAAAGATTGGATGGCTAACTTAAAGGCTTATGGTGGAGATGCATGGGATCTATCTTATAAGGGATTAAGTCTTATCAACACGTGTCCTAACCCCACTAAAAGACTGAGCGATAAATAAGAATATCTACAATGCAATTCACATCTGATCTACAATCGACGTTCACTCGTGATGAAAAGATGCATGATCTTTATTTGCTTCAAGTGCGGGACTGAGTGACACGTGTCTCAAATGGATATAAAGGACAAAAATGCCCGAATGGAATCACTGACTAGGATTTCATTTGTCATTGCATGCTTTATTATTATTATTTTAATCTATTACTTGTCGAATGAGGGTTTTGACTATCATTTTAATATGTCGATATCTTTTTCATGCAAGGTTTTCAAAGGTGGTAAACAGAATACTATGACTAGGATGAAAGATGAAAGATCAAAGGCATGCAGACGTCTATTAATATACCCTGCAGAAGTTAAAGAGATATCAGAGATTTATAATAGATTATAAACAAAATATTTAATTATTGTTATCTCTCTGGTCGATAACTATTTGTTAAAGGATGATAATTCATTCTTTACTTGTAATTGTGTTTGTTCCGTTGTTGATCCTAGGGATTAGGTTTAGCGGATGAACAGGTGCATTGATCTGAAGTTTGTTCGCATCCTTTGAACTATGTATAAATAAGGATACTAGGATCAATGCATGGCTTAGGAGGTTTTTTAGAGGTCTAGGTGGTGATATTTTTCATCATTTTCCAGACAGTTTTAGCTTTGATCACAACTGAACATGGATTCTTATGTACTATTTTTCATAATCAATAAAAGATAAGTGTTTTTGTCTCTCTTGGTTCAAGGTTTAAATCCTTTTCAATTAGTCCTTTGCAATTATTGAAGGAATTTCAATTGCTATCTTAGAGTTGCTTGTGCAGAAATATTATTGTCTTATATCATTGTTTGAATATCAGGAAGTGTGTGAGAACTTAATTTGTTTCTGACTTCTTGTTCATCTAGTCTCCCAGCCATAGGATTTAAATTCATTTGAACGAACAAGGATAAAATACAGACTTTAATCTTGTCTGCACCTGAAGCATTCAGATAGTTGATGGTTGAATATTGTCTTGCAAAGTTGTACATAGGATTGGATTTGGATTGAATCTATTGCCCAAGTTGATATAGGCACTGATATATAATATTATTAGAAATAGGCATTGATTCATTATTTCATGTTGTTGAGATACTCTAAAATTTAGTCATTCATTATATACATTTTACAAAACATTCAATTTTTTGCAGTTTCATTCTACATTGATTTCAGTTTGATTCTTCTCAAGTGCCTTGCCATTCTTGAGAAGAATAGTTTGAAGTATTCTCATCTTCTATAAAATCCTTAAGACTTGAAGGATTGTTAGTAATAACTAAGGGGGGGTGAATCAGTGGCCTCAAAAATTAATCCTTAAATCAACCCAAAAAACTTATTACCACATTTGTAAGCCTCTAGTTATATTCAGTCCTACAAGATGAATGCCTCCAAATACTTATATCAAATTACTACTTGTCAGAATTCTTTGTAAAGCCTTCTACTGTATGTTTACCGATAAGCAGTCTGTTCATTTACCGAAATACAGTAAATTAATTGTGTATACCGATCAATCCAGATTTACTTATGTGAAATGAAAAATAGTAAAGTAATGATTCATAGACACATTAACACATGGATTTCTAACATAGAAACCCTGTTAAGGGAAAAACCACTAGGACCGGTAACCCAAATTTTCACTCTTCTAAAGTGAGCTCGGTGAAGAGCCAACCCTATTAAAGGTTACAAACACACTGTTAGGTGTGACCTTGTTAGAGGATTTAAATGAATAGTTTGTCACTTAGTATCTGGCATCTAATGATACCATCCTTGATCAAACACTCACTTGGCCTGTCAATAGGTATTGGGAATATCCAATGCTACTTTGTATGATCAAACTTTTTGGTACTCCTTGGGATGTATCTCAATTAGAAAATACTTTTAAGTCCTACTCGGTTAAGAGACTTGATGCTTCAATGGTTAAATTGAAATAGTAAATTGATTTGTTCACATATACAACTTGAATTGCAGATTTTCAGATCTATTGTAAGTGCATTACCTTTCTAATCAATTTTATCAATTCAATACCTTTTCTCCACACTGTTCTACTCTATGATGTTGTATCACTGTTCATCGGTGTTTGCAGAATTTAGCTCTTTTCTCAGCTTGATTGATCAGGTCTAAATGAAGACTTTCTTCTCCTTCAAAATCTCTTCAACATCTATTCTCTTGTCACTCCCCTTATTCACATTGAATAAGCTTGTCTCTTATATAGACATGATTTCACCATTTCTTGGCTTTCTTGATCTTGGAATGATCCACAATTCTTGCCAATTACATTTAAATTAAAACTCCTTTTTTATCTCGTAGAGATCTTCTTGCCAATTGGACTAAGCATATTTAAATCCTTTACTTATCTATGGCTTTATCTTGTCAATTAAAAAAATGATAAGTACCATTTAAGTCTATATTTAGCTCTTGATAGCTAAGCATTACGTCATTTTTGAACTCTTTTTTCTATCGGTCAATACTTTAGTTAGTCGTCGGTGACAACTGGTTATTCCGTCGGTGAGACTTCAGTTGTCTATGGGATCTCTGTCTATCAAGCAACACAGTAATTATTTCTGTCGGGTTACACTGTGCTCTTTCTCGTCAGGTAACATTGTGACTTTTCTCATTGGGTAACACTGTGACTTTTCTCATCGGTAATGTTGTGCTTTTTCTTGGTAGGTAACACTGTGACTTTTCTCTCATTGGTTTACTCTTTCTGTCGGTGTATACAGTCACTTTGTGAATACTTAACTTTTATGTATTACTGATAGCATGACCTTTGATTCATTGGTTCTTTGAATTCCTTAGCAGTATGTACATGACCATACAGATTATATCAAGTTGACATCAATGAAAATACAATACATTAACTGATTTAAGGTCTTGCATTTAACTTTTTGTGTTTTGGTGATCATCAACTTAACATCTTCAAACATTCAATCAGTTATAGTTCATCAATAAGTCAAGGTATAGGCCTACTACCCTTGGTTCTGCAAAGCCAAAATTGCATACGTTTTAGCCTTTCCCCAAGGTTAAACTTGTTAGTTGGATAGATCACTTAGGTTTCCCACTATTGGATTGGAAAATCCATAGGAAATCCAATCTGTTGATTTGAGAACCAACAAGCTCAACTAGCATTGACACTATCTCCTTCATCAAAAAAAAAAGAGAAGAAGAAGGAAATAAGAAAGAAAGCAAGGGTCCCGTGACACTTGATGAAATCATTAACATTCCTGATTGTGATCCATAGACACTTGACCCTGACACTTTGACAAGGTATGGTGAACTATGCACCCTAAAAGAAACACATGATAAGTTGAGGCAAGAACGCAAAATTGCACAAGTGTTAGAGATAACTAAGGAGATTCTAATGCAAGTTGTTCCAGATGTGAACATAGATGAATCAGCCCCCCTTCTTGATCAACTTGAACTTCTCACTGAGGAAATAAGAAGTCTAGATATTTATGCCGAGCAGAAATAAGAAGATGAGAAGAAAAGAAGATTCAGTATAAAGTTACTGAGAAAATCAGCCAGGCAGTGGCAGTAAACAAGGTAACACTATCAGAATTTGTAAATGGTTTTGGAAACGATTATATCTAAATCCATTAAAATTCTATAGAAGTTATACATTTTAGATCACTTCACTACCGAGCTTAGTGAAAATATGAAGACATTATATAATGATCTAAAAGATAGTGCTACATGTCTATCAATAGAGAAACATGCATTGCAGATGCATTACACCAAGGTTTTACAATCACAGCGGTTGAGACTTGATATGAAAAAGGAAGAGGCAAAAATTAGAGACTAGGTAACTGAGCTCCAGCCTACATTACTACCACATTTGGTTATGATGCGGAAACATGTGGCATTGGCAAAGAACCTGATTGCCACCCCTGAATTGTCAGTTACCAAAAGCATATATGATATGCAGGGTCAACTACACTTAGAGCTATTGACCCTTGAGAACATAAACGAGGAATGGGAGAAGCTAATGGAAACTCTCAAGCAAGCCCATCCTAACATTTTTGACAAATTGTAAGTTTTAATCCATTTGTCATTATTTTCAAAAAAGGGGGAAAATATATGTATATATGTATAGTAAAAGGGAAAACTATAATCAGGGGGATTCATATACATATACTAAGGATGTACAAAGGGGAGTCACTATGTATAGTAACTTGTATATGATATGTTTTTTATACTAATGCCAAAGGGGGAGAATGTTACTCCAAATAATATTTGAAGGTTGTCATTTGTATCCAAGCACTCAAATGAATAGTCGGTAATAGAGTCACAGACAAACCGGTCGATATAATCACTGAAGTGTAGAGTTAACCAAGAGAAGTGATCATGCGTAGAGTTAATCGAGTGCAGTGATTACCAAGTAGTCATACTTTACCAAGCAGCGGTCCACACCAAACACACAGTATAACCGAGATACATAGTTTTCACCGAGACACACAGAAAACATTGAGCACTGAGAGACAACATTTACCGAGTGGACCAGAGGTCACATAAAAGTTTTTTATGGAACATCAATCTAGGTAACAACTTTTTTCCAACCTAGATAATGGTTTACAATGATCGAGGAGAACATTAATTACGGATTCACAGCATTAATTGTTTATTTCTCCTATGTTTATATGATCAAGGTAAATTTTGTACACCATTGATCTTAGGTTTTGTAAGTTATTATGAAACCCTAGTTAGGTCAAGGAGTTTTATATATGTAATACTACGATGTCATTTTTAATGTATGTAGATCAAGTAATGATCAAGTAGCCACCATACTACGTACATTAGAGTTTAGACAAGGGTTTTTGGACAAGGATTATATTGCAGAATTCAGTTTATATAATAGAGGCAAGGCTACCGAGCAGAACAAAGAAAAAGGTATTATCATCCACATTAAGGTGATAGATTTTATTGCACTTAAAGGACCTGTATCAACAATATAGAGATTGTAATTCATTCAGATCACACAAATTTGTTACTCTCTAACAATTGTAACAATACTGAAATCTCCCAACTGTCTGTTGTAAAAATCTCTTAATCGAGTGCACACATACATTGTGTTTCTAAATCCTCTCACGAGGTAGATCTAATTGATCTCATTGTTACTCCTAACATGGTAAGATCACCATAAGTTATCAAATATTTGTAATCTTTAACATGCTACTTTATTTACTGTAGTAGTGAAGTTTTGTGGGTCTCATCCCCACCGCAGTTTTTACCTTCTAACAAGGATTTTCTGCGATACCAAATATAGTGTCATGTGTACTCAAATTTGATGTATGTTTATTGTTTACATTACATGCATTTACATTTTAGCATTGATATTACATGTTTGGTGTATGCAATCTACTCGGTTGGTTATTACAGAACATTTGGTTACAAAGATTAGTTTTAAAAGTTTTTAAGGGTACTGATTCACCCCTCCCTTCTCAGTACACACCTCTCCATTATCCTAGCACTTCGCAAGGCATTCACAAGTTTTCCTAATTGGGTTGCGAGGATGTGATGTCATTTTTTAAAAAGAAAAAAATAAAGTCATGTTTAATGGTTTGTGCTGATAAAAGATCCTCCTGGCATATGTGGGCACTCCAACATTAAATGTAATTTCCAACTTTAGAAGAAAATAATAGTTTGTATCTAGTGCCATGTGGCAACTTCTTGCTGGCTAAAGTTTGGGGAACCCTGCGAAGTAGCACAAGGTAGGAAATATAACAATAAAAAATAGGAAATATTTAATATTTCCTTGTGCCAGTTTGGTTATGACACGAGTTTACATGAAACATGCAGATTGTTGGATTTGATTGTCAACTAGAGCAGTAGCATCCCCAATCTAGCATTTAGAATCAAGCACTATTTCTTGGGTTGAATTAAACATCACACACTAAGGTTTGACCTTAGTGTGTTGGCTAATGTGGGGCCCATTTATAAATGTCGTTTATGTTGGCTCTCTATATTTCTGTTACATGTACTTCGTAAATAGTTATAGTTGTCTAAGTCCACATAGATCTAGGGAGAAGCAAGGCAAGATGAGGAACACATTTTTAGAGTCAAGCTTTCTTACTTGGATGTTTTTTCCACATTTTTTTTAATTGTAAGTTTTAAAAGCACGAGCTATTATGAAAATGTAAAAAATTAATAAAATAATTAATTTAAATTAAATAATATAAGTCTATATTTTATTATTTATATAATACTATAAAATAATTTTATCATATTGGTACTTATAATTAAATGGATATACTATATTAATTATTATTTATATTTAAATAATAGATATCAAAAAATATATTATAAGAAAAGTATTAAACATAATTTTGAATAATAGAAGTATCAAATTCATATTATTTGCATTTGTATATAAATGATTTTATATTTTAGTAATCTTGCATTCAGATAAATTATCATGATCAAGATAGAATTATAAGAAGATTCACTTATATATTCTTTTATGAGGCATTACTCATACTTAAAATTACTAATATAATATATTTGTTATTAAACTATAATGTAAATGATATTTATGTATAAAGTTAATATAGTTCATAGATGATGAGAGTAATTAAGATATAATTTAAGATAATTATATGATTTTATCTACATATAAATATAATTAATAATGTTTCAAAAAATATAACTAATAAATTTAGGATGTAATTGCTTTAAATATATATATATATATTTGCTATTTGATATATAATTAGTAGATGAACTATTACAATGATTTAGAGATATATAGTATCTAGGTATTTTAAGATAAATAGATACTTAAATTTAAGAATATATATTTCTAATAGATATTTAAATTTAAGAATAGATATTTATAATATTGTCTCATAATATTATTTTTTTATTTTTTATTATTTAAATATAAATAATAATTAATATATTAAATCTATTTAATTATAAGTAATGAATATAATATTATTAAATAAATAATAACTAATATATTAGACCCAAAAAATATATATATATATTGAGTGATTTAAATCCATTCGTTAATAACTAATGTACTTAATAAAAACTAAAAATTGGAATCTTCTGGCTTGCTTTTCCTTAGATCTGCGACAAATATAAATGTTTGAGAAGTACAAAAAATGAAAATGTATGAAGCAAATAGAAATGAGATTTCTAGATAGGGCCCACGTTAGACATTGACCTTAGTGTGTGATGTTTAAGTCGAATCCTATTTCTTGTAAGTGCTTCATACAATGTCCATGGAGAATCTATAGAGGGAGCATACATCTTTTGTAGCCATGCAATCACAAAGGAGTCCATATTCATTGAGGGGATGTTATTACATCTCATGCCCATATGGATAGTGATGTTTCTCTTTTGTCATTCTCTGGTCGAAAAGGCTCTGTGAAACCCAACAAAACTTATGTGGCCAAATCAACTTATGTGGTTGTATGAACATTTTTCCTTAGTGCATGTTGATCGTATAAGAGCGTATGTTGCATATGCCCCAAATGGTGTCATCTCAGGAATGAAATGAAATGCTTGCAAGATATGCATAATGCAAATCTGCTAAAAAATATTTAAGGTGGGGTATTAAATTAAATTAATGATGGGTGTGTGAAAGCTTTGAGGTAAATATGGATGCAAGATGTAGGAATGGAAAAAAGGTTGTGAATTGTTTTGTAGAATGCCTCGAAGAGATGAAGTCTCCTAGACTACCATGATTGCAAGATTGTTTGAAAGGGGCAGCGACAAAATAGAAGGGACCACACACTACAATTTCAGGGCAACGTTACATTCTTTTTAAGCTGCCCATGATAATGAAATAAATTTGTTGTTTCATTTTCTTTGGAAGGATCAATATGGATTTGTGATATAGTCATGTTTCATATTTGTACACACACAAGGAATTTTGAAGCCAAAATATATGTATGTGTGAATATAGTTCATGGTGATTAAAAAGGTTAAAGTTGTTGGAAATATTATGATTGAGAGGAGGGAGGGGGCGGTGAATCAGTACAAATAGGTAATGATCAAATTCAACCACCGATATGATTATCTGCACTATTAACTTCTAAACCACAAAGTATATATCTAAAGTAAATAAATAACAATAAACAATATCAAGCATCCACAACCTTAACACACATAACACAGATGTTTTATCATGGAAACCCTTGTAAGAGGGAAAAAAACCATAGTGGGGATGACACCCACAAGCCCAATACTGCAGTAAATGAGTTTTCCCTATTAGGAGCTACAAATACCCTTTCTGAGGGTTCCCCCTGTTAGGAGTGATTGGTACACTGTTAGGAGTACAATAAGATCTGTTATGATCTACCTCGCTAGATTATTTCAAACCTCAATTAAGAAGATACCCTATTAAATAATTTACAAATAAGAACCAGTTAAAGTTCACCCTATTAAGGGATTTAACCTGCTCCAACTGTTAGGGAAAAACAAGATATGTTGATTTTTAGAATGGCACTGATTGCCTATAATATCCTTTCTACTCCTTTCCTTCCTGAAGCTATACTGATCTCTACTCCTTCAATTTTTGATTTCCAAATCTGAAAATACAACCGCAAAGCTAAACCAATTGATTTTGTGCTCCTTATATAGATTGTCATTCGGTCACACAAGACCTAGAACTTTCCACCATAGTCAGCTCAAAAGATTAGCCAACCTCCTCAAAATTAGCATCAACAAAATCCAATATGCTATCCTCAAACATATTACCAATATTAAAATTCGTATGCCGGCCTCAGATCCACTGCCTTAATCAAATTAATATGAAACTCTAATCGGTGATCATATCGGTAAACATCCTTCTCACTCAAAACATAATTCATTCAAAACTTGAGGTAAATTATTGTGGTTGGAATCCTGGATTCCACATACCATATACATACTATTTCTCTAATTGCAACATCTAAATCTTTCCTCAAATCAAACGCTACCACAATCTGTGTTTGATACAGTTCTTCCTAAACACCATTCAACATACACGGTTGATTTTCCCTTTACCGATCATGTACAGTTCTTACCGATCACTGTAATCATGATAAATGAATACATTTCCATCAAGGACAACCAATTATGCATCTACTCATGACTTCTCTGCATATCTCCTCCAAAACTATCATAATGCCATCAATGTCCCCCTTTGGCATTGAAGGCAAAAAATTCTGATAATCATCTCAAAATTCTCAAAATGTTGTATAACTTATGTTGACCCTCGTAAGCGCTATATATATAGAATCTGTCCATGTATAACCAATGTTGACCCTTCCATATTATTCATAGTACTCACCTCTTTTATTATTATTTTGTATCACTCGCATTCTGTTGCATAAGATCTATGGTGGGAGCTAGATAGGTCTGCAACTCCATAAGTGATATTATTCTTTTATCTTTCTCTGCTTGCAAATTCTTCATGTTGTATGAAATCATTTGCACCTTAGCAGTTTATGTTGAAACTGAAATAGTTAGGGGAACAAACTTTTTAACCAAAGCATCAAGATCCTATTGAGCTTCCTCTCTCTTCTTTTCCAGATCCTTTGTAAAAGATGCAAACTTGGAAAATTTTACAAGTATCTATCCTATCTCCTGTAGGATTTCCTTCACTTTATTCACTAGAACTGCAAGTGACTCTTTTTCTACTGATATGATCTCTTTCAACTTGTCAGTTTGTTGCTTCAATTATTCTTTCATTTCTAATTCCATAGGCGCATTCTCCAAGTTAGGTACTTGATCAGAAACAACCTTGACCAATATACCCAGTTGATCAATAGGATTATCTTGTTTATCAAATCCCACATTGTGTATTAAATTCCTAATGATGTTTCTGGTTCCTTTTAGTATTCTAACCTTCTTTTTATTTTCCTTCAATATGTCCCTTTCTACTTTTTCTTTAATCTTATCATAAATTTTCAATATCTCCTTAGGACTCATCTGAGTAATATCAATGGTTGATTGCATTTCTTCATCTTTAGTTTCTTTTTCATCTTCTTCCTTAGAACTAGTTAAATTATTTTATTTTCTCTTCTTCACTATGCTACCTTCACTGGTTAGATTTAGTTTCCTCTTCACTAAAATGATATCATCATCATCCTTTACTTCTGTCACTTCCTCAACAATCTGTACTTTCAGTTCTTCAACATCAGTTTGAGTATCTATGTTTTGTGCCTGCTCTAGGATATCCGAGATAACATTATCTATGACATCATTAATCTCTTCATTTGTTGTCTCTTATGCTTTTGTTTCCTCTTCAACCAATTTTTCTTTAGCAGCAATCTCAGACTTTACAAATTTTTTCAAT
Organism: Thuja plicata; assembly: GCA_018584345.1. NCBI lineage: Eukaryota > Viridiplantae > Streptophyta > Pinopsida > Cupressales > Cupressaceae > Thuja > Thuja plicata. The sequence continues at coordinate 1,214,396 of MU224982.1, read as the reverse complement.
AAATTCACTGTCTCATCTCTTACCGATTGTGTTTCTCCAATGAAAATTCTTGTAAATCTATTCCTTGTCTTAGATTCTTCTCTCATTGCTTCAATCATTGAATCTATCTTGTTGGTAGACAATTCAGGTTTTAACAGTTCAATTTCTCGTTCCATCATTAATCTATCAATTTTCTAAGCTTCTCTCTATCTTTTGTCAACTGCATTAAACATTTCCTTAGGTATTGCCTTGTATAGTTTACTTGGTGCTTTGCAAAAAGTATGTAAACTTTATACAAATGCATCTTCTATCTTTCTTTTCTCTTCACTGTCAAATTTGTCAAAGTGAGTCCACACTTCTATCATTCTTCCATATTCCTTAATATATTTAACAACGTTGTCAAGAATAACAATATTGTCAATTTTATCAGTTCCCTCAGTAGGGTCTGCTACTATAGTAGACTTCTTCTCACTAGCTCTCAATTCCTTTTGATCCTTCTCACACTCAATTTTAACCTTTTCTTTATCTCCTTCTTACTCTTTGACTCTTTATACCCTGATGTCATTGCTTTATTTCTTATGTAATTTTGTTGAATAGTCTTAGGTGTCTCCTTTTCTAGCTTAGTCTTAATAGGAGTAGTAGAAGTAGATGTAGTTTGTTTCAACACTGAACTCCTTGTGACTCTCTGGGGTTTTAATCTCTTCAACTTCAACTTCAGTATCCTTGACTCCTGCAATAGATGTCCCTACTTCCTCACTCTCCATTTTATTTCTAAGTTTCATCATCATTTCAAGTGTTAAGCCACCTATTTTGGCTAGATTGTAAACTCGTTTCCTGATATTTCTTTGGATTACCGGTGTTCTTAATTCACTGTGAATTTTTAGTGATGACTCTTCATAGGTTCCAAACCTTGGTGTTGAAGTATCAATTGGTTTTGACAATAGAATATCAGCATGAATAGTGACTAGATCACCATCAACTTCATAACCCATATCACGTATCCAACATGTTCTAGGTTGCACTTATTGCAACATACAAGTATCTGTATCTACTAGAAAACAAATATCATCTTTGTACTTATCAACAATATCGGTTGGGATTATTTCTCTTAAGTGCATTTTCCCTTGAAAATACTTAAAGTAACCCCACATAACCGAATTTAAATCATTTCATAAAGACCTTATGCATTTCTTAATCTGTATTACTACCAGTTTATCCTTTCACCATGTAATAAAACCAATTCTAGTAAAATGATTCTGCAGGTAAAAGAACATACATACTAGGAGTGATCCATATTTGAATGACTGCTTCTTATCTTTCTTGATCTTCTCCATGTTCACAAAGAATTGACTCCTCAAAATCTCACAAAGATCATATTTTGCATCTTCCTTTTGTAGACGTCCAAAATCGTCCTTATATTAATTTAATTAATATTCCCATAACATTATAGTTAATTTTAATTAATTATATTTTTTATATTCTTCTATCTATTTAATTAAATTTATTTAATTAAATACGATTCATGCTCCTAAATATTTGAATTTAATTTAAATACTATCCCTTTTAATGTATTAAATCTTATTTAATACATTATCCCTCATAAATCCCCTTTTAAATAAATTTTAAATTTATTTATTT
>MU224982.1:1194836-1210764 GCA_018584345.1 Thuja plicata | reverse complement strand
CATGGTGGAAGCTATGGTTGTTTTTAGAGTATGCTTTTAGACATGTTAATGTAGATTAAATGGTTTATATCCTCTAATGTTTGCATGTCTGAGCGTGCTCCCAACAGGTAGGTTTCCAGCATAGACACCTTTAGCATTATGTATGTAACATGAATAGTTCCACCAGGTACAATGTTCAACCGAATAGATTGGTATACTTTGTATCCTATTATAATTGCAACAATATTTCATAGAGTTGATGCTTCACCGGTCGCACTAAATCTAGTAACTCTATTGATTAAATCCTTTGTAATCTTGTGTAACTTGTCCAATTGTTACCCTTGATTTTTGACTCATACCCTACGATTTATCATTGCCTAAAATAGAGAGTTTTTTTTCTAGAAGTAAAATGTCTGCAAATATTTTTCAGCATGGTTTTCATTTTCTCCTTGTCGGTTGAACTCTGAATCTTGAACTTGTCTAGTTCAAAGTTCAAGGTTCAATGTCGCCTTGCAGTGTGTTTCTCTTTCCTTTTCTTTTATGTAAAAATGAGCGGAGCGGTTTGCAAAGTCCACTCTCTCATTGAACTCTGAACCTTGAACTTGTCTAATTCAAGGTTCAAGGTTCAATTGCGGGCTTCATCTTGCAGGTGTAGTAAAGTCTAAGTTTTCGCCACTCATATGGTTTTTATAAACACACCAAAAGGAAGTAATGTTTTACTACCCATTGAACTTAATTTGTGAACTAAGCTATATCAAGGTTCACGATTCAACTGAAGTTTGCGTGTTGAATAGGAAAAAAAACAACGGTGACACTTATATGTCATTTCAATTTTATCCACGCGTGTTTGGGATATAATCATTATTAGATGTGACACTTATATGTCATTTCAATCATTCAAGAGTTGTAATACATAATGATCACATCAGGCAAAAACTCTTGTCGCATTTAATTAAGAGCCCACATTGTCATTTAATGTAAAGCCTTCACATTTTGTGGGAAAATTAGTTATAAAATAAGAGTGTGTGCTATCAGTCTTCTGGTGAAGTTTTTCTGGAGGAATTGAATTGGTGGAGCAGTAGAAGGTATACTCTCATCCTGAGAATCTTAGAGTGTGTGGAATCTTCAGGTTAGTGTTTTTCTCTTCCAGAGTCCCTATTCGAAATTGAAGCCATTTGAAAATGTTTGATATTGAAACGCTCTATTTTCCTTCTACAATTTTGGTCTTTTATAAGTCTTCCCCGTAAGAAATATGAATTCCCCGCTCCCAAATTTTGGGCGAACCTCCCCTCTGGTTAGTTCACTTCCTGAATGTGATGACACGATGATAAAAGTGGGTGCCTTAGAGGTGATTTGCAGTAAATTTCCCCTAGTGGCCCCTTGTCCCAAGTTAGTAATGGAATGTGTTAAAAGATATGATAGGGAAGAAAGATGTATTAAGAAAATTGACGAAATCCCTCTAATCTACATTAACTAAGATGTTATCCTCACAGCAATGGGCATTCTAGAAAAGGATCCTTATGAAGGATGGACCATTGTTTCCTCCTACTCTATTTTCTCAATGAAGAAATAGATTTACAGAAATGAAATTGCCAAAAAATGACAGTTGGAGGTGAAAAGGGGAGGGTCAAGGCTGCCAAAACCCCTTACAATAGATCATTTCAAGCCTGAAGTTGCAGAACTAGTGATCTTGTTGAACAGAGTCAAAGGTAATAGCCACGCTTATTACTTGCAAGACAGGATGTATTTCTTTATCCAAATAACTTTGGGTGGGGAAAATTTCATTGATTGGGTAGATTATATTGCTGATGAACTTCATCATCAGCTAGCAAATTATTTAGAAAAGGCCAATGGTTTCTATATGTCTTCTTATCTGTTCTACTCACTAGCTTGTACTAGAAAGTAGGATAGTTTATATCATGAATTACATTTTCCTAACATGAAGGTGTATGAATATTATCCCCATTTGCAGAAGGAATTCCATGTTGATAGTTTTATGAAAGTAAATGGTGTTTTTCTGGGAAGGTTGATCTTTGAATTGCAGGGGAACATTGAGCAGAGAATGTCAGAGGAGGCTAAAAAGTTTGTCAATGTCTTTGGAAGTTTCTTCATACAATTCAGAAAGTTTACTTACATTAGAGTTGGTGGGTTTGAGGGAGAGCCATTCAAATTGTCTAGATATGCTCTGGATTTGCAAGTTGTAACTGAAGTTGAGCACCAGTTGGCCCATGTGCACAAAGACCTCAAAGACTGAAAGGGAAGGGCCAAATCTAGTTTTCCTATAGAACTAGGTTTTTATTCCTGTAAGAATTCTTCTGATTATGTTAATTTAGAGCAAGAATTGAACAACTTGAAACTGAAAACCTTCAAGGCTAGGAGAGATTTTGACATCAAGGCATATGTTGCGCAACATTTTAGTTTACCTTTTGAATTTCACCATGTCCCTGAAATGGAAGACTTCTGGGAAAATTGTGCAGATGATTTTGAGGTCAGAAGGAGATTATGGTTTAGATTTACACTTGTCCAAATAGTTATCCTGCAAAAAAACATTGATGCTAATAGAATAGAAGAGGGGGAAGATGAAGATATAATTGATGAACAGTATAAAGAGAAGGTTTAAGGGTTGCCACCTCCTGAAATTGACTGGAATATAGAGGAAAGGGAGAGTATCCACATTAAGACTCTCGGTGTTATAAAAAGAACTGAAAGATGGTTTGCCAACAAAAGACCACCTCCTTACAGAAGGCACAATACTAGAGGATCAGCTCTTAAAGCTCACGATAAAAATGCTATCCCATGTTCTAATGAAAATGTTTCTGTTGCAGGTCCTTCTAAATCAAAAAATATAAAAGCTGATGCATCTAAAGCTAAAAAGCAGAGGTCTCCTCATCTTGTTCCACCCACGAGGACTTCCAAAAGAAAGGCTCTCAAAGAAGAAGTCAAGCCATTCTGAGAAAAAGAAGTGATCAATCTCGAGGAGATGGATACCATGATGGTAGATAAGAACTCACAAGTTTCTGTATCAGAAGAAGTTGTTTCAGGAGGAGATAATCAGCAAGAAGTCAAGGATTCTACGATCTCTATACCCACTAGTCCAATACAGGCACTGGCAGATTCTCAATGGTCACCAGTTCCCACTTTGAAAGGGTTGGAAACATCCATCAACACAAAAAGGAATGTCCTACCAATAACACTACCTCTTGAAGACATGGTAAGCAAATGTCTGGGTTCCTCAGAGAAACCAAAAAGGATCAAGATGGAATCCAGGGTGGACATTGATGAAAAAATAGGGCACTGGTCTGCAGAATGTGCAGTTCCCAAGAATGATAAGGAACTCTCTGAAGCTACTGTGGATGACTTCATAGTTGAGAAGATAGATCTTGGATATGCAACCAAAGTGGCTGATGTGAAACACTTGGAGAAGTCTACAAAAAAGATCATACATAGGTCTTTTAAGGATGAAAAAGATAAGAATGAAATTAAAGAAACAATCAAAAAGATGGCTGAATTCATTCAAGAATTTTGGGATCCTAACCCTATCCCTTTGACAATAGCTTCACAGTCATTTGATCCATGTTCACCAGAGGTTAGGAAAACCCTAGATCAAATTTAGAATAATAAACTGATTGTGGATGTCTACACTAAATGGATCCAAGCCATGATACAAAAAGGAAGCAATTATATCAATCAACTAATTAAGACTCACGGAACCATGGTGTTACCTACTCTCATATTTCCTGGCTAGGCTGGTCAGCTATGTCAAGTCAGGTCATACCTCTTCAAATCCTGCAACCAGTGAAACCACACATGTTGTTTTTCCTGAAGAAATCCAACCCACATTGGCTACCCAGTCCTCCAATGATTCAAGTCCTTTTGTCTCTCAGAAGCCAAAGCCTTTCTATCTATCCCTGTTTATTCATAGATTCAAATTGAATAGCTGCATCATTGACTCTGGAGCATCTGATAATGTAATGCCTACTTCAGTAGCAAAATCTCTAGAAATTCCTCTAACAACCACTTTTGGAAGATGTTACTCCATGGATACCAAGAAAGTCCCTATAGTAGGATAGATTAAAGATGCTCAAGTGGCCCTAGCTGCTCATCCTAGTAAAAAGCTTAATTTAACCATTCTGGTAGCTGACATCCCCACCAGTTATGGGATGTTGCTTAGTAGAACCTTTTGTAGAGACCTTGGAGGAGATATCAAATTGGATTGGAAACAAGTGACAATCCCTGTTGGTAGCCAAAATATTGTCCTGAAACCTGAAGGAAAATCCAAGTACACTATTTTTCCATCAGAAGATCCTAAATCTCAGATCTTGTACCATGAATGTAAATTTGGAAATTATATGATGTCATCAGAGGTGAACTCGGAGAGGGTTGATAATGAGGAATCAGATTCTTTGTGGTCTTTAGAGTTTGATGATAGTTGTACCTCAGTGGGCTCTAGAGTAAGGGTTGTTATGATATCACCACAGGGAGATATTTTTCCTCACTCCTTCAAGTTGGAGTTTGGTAACACCAATAATACTGCTGAGTACGAAGCCTTTCTACTTGGTCTTCAAGAAGCTAAAAAGAAAGGAAAAAAAATGCTGAAAGCTAAAGGAGATGTAGAACTGATAGTGAGACAAGTAAGAGGAAGGTACTTAGTAAAAAATGAGAGACTGAAACATTATAGAAACTGTGTGTGGTATGAAATTGAAGGTGTGTGTGGTATGAAATTGAAGGATTCAAGGCCTTTTCTATTGAAGCTATCCCTAGAAACATCAATAGTAGAGCTGATTCTTTGGCAGTCTCAGCATCTTTGTTGCTTCCCCATCCAGATTTCAAAGAAAAAATTTATAAAATTGAGATGGTATATAGACCTAAGGTGCCTGACAATGCAGAACACTAGAAATTTTTCCAAGATGATAAGCAGATAGATAGATTCTTACAAATGATGGAAGTTTTTAGCAATACTTATTTTGAGGGATCTCAGTCGACCTGTGAAGAATTTTTTCCTGATCTAGGTAAGACTGTTGAAGAAGGAATTGTTTAATTGAAGGGTAACAACATTCCTAAAGGTCTAGTTTCTCTTGAGAATCTGTGTGATAGATCTGATGCTGTCAAGAAAAAACCTGCATCCCATGCACCTCCTGATGAAGGTGACTCAGAAAAACTGAATATAGGAGATGAACAAGACCCTAAGTTTGTAAACCTGGGAAAATTTTGTACATCTGATGAGAGGAGAAGATTTGTTGATTTATTGAAAGAATATAAGGATGTTTTTTCCTGGTCCTACCAGGATTTGAAGAATTTTAAAGGAGGTAAATTTCAACATCACATCCCTTTAAAGCCAGATGCCACACCATTTAAGTAGAAGCTATGAATCTATAACCCTAAAGTGTCTAAAATGATAAAAAAAGAAGTTGAGAAGATGTTGCAAGATCAGATAATATATCCTATTCATCATTCTACTTGGATAGCCAACATAGTTTCGGTGAGGAAAAAGAATGGCGAGATAAGGATTTGTGTGGGTTTTAGAAATCTGAACCAGAGCAGTCTAAAAGATAATTACGGGCTTCCTGTGATGGACCATATATTGAAAATAGTAGCTGGAAAAGAAATGATGTCCATGTTAGATGGGTTTTCTGGTTACAACCAGATCAAGGAGGCTGACAAGGATCAACATAAAATAGCATTCACCACACCATAGGGTACATATGCCTATAGCCAAATGTCATTCAGGTTGATTAATGCAGGTGCCACATTCCAATGAGCAATGGATTCTTCTTTCATCCATCTAATTAAAAAGGTGATTGTCATTTACCTAGATGATTTGACAGTTTTCTCTAAGAGGCGTAAAAACCACCTAAAGGATTTGAGAGTTGTTTTACAAAGGTGCATAGAACATGGGATCTCATTAAATCCTAAAAAATAATCTTTTGTGTTACAGAAGGGAATTTGTTAGGTCACATTGTCTCAAAAGACGGGATTAAGATAGATCCTGAGAGAGTAAAATCTATCCAGCAAATAGGTTTACCTTCTAACCGGACAGGCGTTAAGTCTTTCTTTGGCCAGGCAAAATTTCTTAGGAGGTTTGTTCCAGACTTCGCTGAGACAACTAAACATATGGTGAGTATCTTAAGAAAAAATAACCCTTTGAAGTGGAGCTTGGAAGTTGTTCAGGCATTTAATCATGTTAAAAAGTCCATAGCGTCTTCCCTGACATTGATCAACCCTGATTATAAAAAAGATTTTATTATCTACTGTTACTCTTTAAAGCATACACTGACTGGGATATTATTGTAGAAAAATGATAAGGGAGAGGAAGTACCAATTTCTTTCATGAGCATACCCTTAAAAAAGTATGAGCTAAATTATCCTATGGTTGAGAAGCAAGCATATGCAGTAATTAAATCTATGAAAAATTTCAGATTTTATATCTTGCACTCACACTCTATTGTGTATGTACCCTCTTCTACAGTCAAAGATGTTCTGACTCAACAAGACATAGGCATGAACAACAGAGCTACTTGGGTGGAAATAATCCAAGAGTTTGATTTGAATATCAGACTGACTAAGTTAGTTCGAGGGCAGGGTCTATGCAAACTGGTGGCTCATAATGTACCTGAAGATGATGTTCCTCTCGCTCTGTTTGTTGGCTTAAGAGACTCATGGTTTTCAGATGTGGCTTTTTATCTGACATATGGATTTTTTCTAGAGCATATGAGCCCTAAGGAGAAAATAAATCTCTGACTCAAGGCAGCAAAGTATGTTATTGTGGATGATATCCTATACAAGAAAGGAATTGATGGGTCTTTCTTAAGGTGTGTTGACAAAGAACAACAGGAGAAGTTGCTTACGAAGTTTCATAATGAGGCCTGTGGTGGTCACCTCTCATCAACTATAACTGCTTTCAAAATTTTAAGAAGTTTCTATTACTGGTCGGGGATGTTTGCAGATGCATACAAATGGGTCGCTAGCTGTGAAAAGTGCAATATTTTTAGCAAAAAACCACAATTGGCAGCTCTCCCTCTGAGGCCAGTAGTCATTGAAGAGCCCTTCAAATAGTCAGAATTTGATTTCATTGGTCCAATCAATCCTCCTTCCAGTGTCAGGCATACACACATCCTGACTGCTACATATTATTTCACTAAATGGGTCGAAGCAGTTCCAGTCATGAAGACAACATCAGAGGTAGTATGTGATTTCCTAAAAAAATATATCTTGGTCAGGTTTGGCATTCCTCAAAAATTAGTCACAAACAATGCTACCAATTTTTCTTCTTCAGAAATAAAGTTTTTTTCTATGATAATGGTATCCACCTTTCACATGCATCTGATTATTACCCGCAAGGGAATGGACAGGCAGAATCGAGCAAAAAAAGCTTGATATCAATTATGAAGAAATTGGTGAATGATAATGCCAGGGACTGGCATAAGAGATTGTACAAGGCTCTCTGGGAAGATTGTACCTTTACTAAGAGGGTGGTTAGAATGACTCCATTTGAGTTGGTGTACGGTGTTGAAGCCCAATTATTTTTACCTTTAGAACTGGCGGCAACAAAATTGCAGATAGTAATTGAATGACAAATTTTCCAGGATAGTCTAGAAAAAAGGATTATGTATCTCAATAAGATCCAGGAAGAAAGAGAGGAGATGGTGGACCGTATAGCATTACATAAGGCCAGGGTAAATAAAATTTTTGATAGGCGGGCCAAACCAAGAAATTTCATGGAAGGAGATCAGGTTCTGCTCTGGAATAAGAGGAGAGAACCTAAAGGTGCTCACAGTAAATTTGAATCATTGTGGAAGGGGCCTTTATCATCAACAAATCCATGCAAAGTAACTCATTTGTTGTTGAGCGTCAAGATGGCACTGTTCTATCATTGACCTTTAATGGTCAAGATTTGAAGCTATACCAAATGTAATTAGCTTTTTCTTGCCTCATTGTATATTTTCCATCTTTTGGCTTGCTTTCCTTGTTGTGTTTTTCTTTCCTTCCTTTCCTGCTTTTTGTTTTGTCTCAATTTTTTTTGGGGGTCTCTCTTTTCCGGTTGACTCCCTAGTCTACGAAACCAAAGCTACTAAGTTCATCCTATGTCCTCAAGAGTCCTTGTCCCCACTCAGAGCCATTGTTACCCTTTGATTTTTGACTCATACCCTATTTTTTATCAATGCCTAAAATCAGGAGTTTGTTTTCCTAGAAGTAAAATGTCTACAAATATTTTTCAGCCTGGTTTGCATTTTCTCCTTGTTGGTTGAACTTTGATCTTAAAATTGTCTAGTTCAAGATTCAAGGTTCAATGTCGCCTTGTGGTGTGTTTCTCTTTCCTTTTATTTTATGTGAAAAATGAGCGGCGCGGTTTGCAAATTCCACTCTCCCGTTGAACTCTAAACCTTGAACTTGTATAGTTCAAGGTTCAAGGTTCAATTGTGGGCTTCATCTAGCAAAAGGTGTAGTAAAGTCTAAGTTTTTTCCAATCACGTGGTTTTTATAAACACACCAAAAGGAAGTAATGTTATATTACCCATTTAATTTAAATTTTGAACTAAGTGATATCAAGGTTCGTGGTTCAACCGAAGCTTGCGTGTTCAATGGGCGAAAAGACAGCAGTGACGTGAGCAAAGCAACAGCTGGCGGGTTATGATTTTATCTGCGCGTGTTCAGGATATAATCACTATTAGATGTGACACTTATATGTCATTTCAATAATTTAAGAGGTGCAATAAATAATGATCGCATCATGCAAAAACTCTTGTTGCATTTAATTAAGAGCCCACATTGTCATTTAATGCAAAGCCTTTGCATTTTGTGGGTAAATCAGTTATAAAACAAGAGTGTGTGCTATCAGTCTTCTGGTGAAGTTTTTCTGGTGGAATTGAATTGGCAGAGCAGGAGAAGGTATGCTCTCATCCTGAGAAGCTTAGAGTGTGTGGAATCTCTAGGTTAGTGTTTTTCTCTTCTAGAGTCCCTGTTCAAAATTGAAGCCATTTGAAAAAGTTTGATATTGAAAGGCTTTGTTTTCCTTCTGCAATTTCAGTCTTTTATAAGTCTTCCCCGTAATAAATATGAAGTCCACGCTTTCAAATTTTGGTTGAACCTCTCCTCGGGTTAGTTCACTACCTAAGTGGGATGACATGATGATAAAAGTGGGTGCCTTAGAGGCGATTCACAGTAAAATCAAAAGCCCTGTTTCTGGTTCTATAATAGAGAAGGTGATATTAAGTGGTTTAGCTGATGCAGTGGCATTTCCTCTATTGGCCCCCTATCTTGAGTTAGTAATGGAATGTGTTAAAAGGTATGATAGGGAAGAAATATGTATTAATAAAATTGATGGAAGCCCACTAATCTCCATTAACTGAGATGTTATCCTAACAACAATGGGCATTCCAGAAAAGGATCCTTATGAAGGATGGACCATTGCTTCCTCCTACTTTGTTTTCTTAATGAAGAAATGGATTTACAGAAATGAAAATGCCAAACAATGGCTATTGGAGGTGAAAAGGGGAGGGTCAAGGCTTCCAAAACCCCTTACAATAGATCATTTCAAGCCCAAAGTTGCAGAACTAGTGATCTTGTTGAACAGAGTCAAAGGTAATAGCCACGCTTATTATTGGTAGGACTGGGTGTATTTCTTTATCCAGATAACTTTGGGTGGGGAAAAGTTCATCGATTGGGCAGATTGTATTGTTGATGAACTTCATCATCTGCTGGAAAATTATTCAAAAAAGGCTAGTGGTTTCTATATGTCTTCTTATCTATTCTATGCACTAGCTTGTACTACAAAGTGTGATGGTTTATATCCTGAATTACCTATTCCTAACATGAAGGTGTATGACTATTATCCCCATTTGTAGAAGGAATTCCATGCTGACAATTTTATGAAAGTAAATGGTGTTTTTCTGGGAAGGTTGATCTTTGAACTTCAGGGGAACATTGAGCAAAGAATGTCAGAGGAGGCTAAAAAGTTTTTCAATGTCTTTGGAAGTTTCTTCATACAATTTAGAAGGTTTACTTACATTAGATTTGGTGGGTTTGAGGGAGAGCCATTAAAATTGCCCAGATATGCTCTGGATTTTCATGTTGTAACCGAAGTTGGGTTCCAGTTGGCCCATGTGCACAAAGACCTCAAAGACAGAATGGGAAGGGCCAAATCTATTTTTCCTATAGAACTAGGTTTTTATTCCTGTAAGAATTCTTCTGATGCTCTTAATTTAGAGAAAGAATTGAACAAGTTGAAACTAAAAACCTTCAAGGCTAGGAGAGATTTTGACATCAGGGCATATGTTGTGCGACATTTTAGTTTACCTTCTAAATTTCACCATGTCCCTGAATTGGAAGACTTCTGGGAAAATTGTGCAGATGATTTTGAGGTTAGAAGGAGATTATGGCATAGATTTACACTTGTCCAAATAGTTAACCTGCAAACAAGAATTGATGCCAATGGAATAGAAGAGGGGGAAGATGAAGATATAATTGATGAACAGTATAAAGAGAAGGTTCAGGGGTTGCCACTTCCTAAAATTGATTGGAATATAGAGGAAAGGGAGAGTACCCACATTAAGACTCTCAGTGTTATAAAAAGAACTGAAAGATGGATTGCCAGAAAAAGACCACCTCCTCACAGAAGGCACAATACTAGAGGATCAGCTCTTAAAGCTCATGATGAAAATGCTATCCCATGTTCTAATGAAAATGTTTCTATTGCAGGTCCTTCTAAATCTAAAAATACAAAAGATGTTGAATCTAAAGCTAAAAAGAAGAGGTCTCCTTGTCCTGTTCCACCCAAGAGGACTTCCAAAAGAAAGGCTCTAAAAGAAGAAGTCAAGACAGTCAGAGAAAAAGAAGTGATCAATCTCAAGGAAATGGATACCGTGATGGCAGATAAGAACTCACAAGGTTATGTATTAGAAGAAGTTATTTCAGGAGGAGATAATCAGCAAGAAGTCAAGGATTCTACGATCTCTATGCCCACTAGTCCAACACAGGCACTGGCAGATTCTCAACGGTCACCAGTTCCCACTTTGAAATGGTTGGAAACGTCCATCAGCAGAAAAAGGAATGTCTTGCCAATAATACTACCTATTGAAGACATGGTAAGAAATTTTTTGGGTTCCTCAGAGAAACCAAAAAGGATCAGGATGGAATCCAGGGTGGACATTGATGAAAAAATAGGGCACTGGTATGCAGAATGTGTAGTTCCCAAGAATTATAAGGAACTCTCTGAAGCTACTACGAATGACTTCATAATTTAGAAGATAGATCTTGGATATGCAACTAGAGTGGCTGATGTGAAACACTTGGACAAGTCTACAAAAAAGATCATACACAACTCTTTTAAGGATGAAAATGATAAGAATGAGATGAAAGAAACAATCAATAAGATGGCTAAATTAATTCAAGAATTTTGGGATCCTAACCCTATTCCTCTGAAAATAGCTTCACAGTCATTTGATCCATGTTCTTCAGAGGTTAGGAAAACCCAAGATCAAATTCAGGAGAATAAACTGATTGTGGATGCCTACACTAAATGGATCCAAGCCATGATACAAAAAGGAAGCAATTATATCAATCAACTAATTAAGACTCACAGAGTTGTTAGCTCAATTGTTGCAGAAATTCTGGTGGAATTAGTAGAGTGGGAAAAAGAGAATAAAAAATGGCTAAAAGTAACAAATCAGCTCTATCAGATAGAGAAATATGGAGTGAGAAAATTTTTGACTGAGAAACCTATTCCAGGATTGGATGAAGATACTTTCTACATCTCCATCAAGAGTATAGAGTGGAGGAACTCCATTATTAAATTCGTTCATGATAGGACCACCTATCTATTGAGTGAATCAAAAGGGTTGATGGACACTATGCAAAAAGATCTCAAATGTTTGAATGTTTCACTTATAAAAGAGGATACTCAAAGTGTCAAAGGAGCGAATGAGTTGCTACTGGAATTTGAGCATGAAATTGACACCATCAAAGACACTAAAGATATTACCCCGGACAACTTCACAACCCTTGCCAATATGGAAGCAATGCTGGTGGTATGTATCGATCACCTTGAGATGCATATACAAAAAATCACCCAGGTCCACAAAGATAGGATGTTTATGAAACAGAGGGTAATTCATATTACCTTGCCACATCAAGCCACGATCAGCAGCGTTGCAAAGGCGCACAAATAATGGAGGAATTCCCACATTGCTTACACCTCACAAGACCAATCAAAGGGATCCAGCACATCCACCACTCTGTTATTATGCTTTGCAGATCACAGAGTAGTGGTAGTTTTTCTTAGTTTATGTTTTCTTTGAATTTGGGTAGTTTTTGTAAAAACAGTTATATACTGAATCCCGTAGAGTGTATCTTAGGATGTCAGTTCCTATTTTCTAAGATTGATGGCTATTTATAGCTGGGATAATCTATATTCAATTATGGTAATTTTGGTTAAGCTAGGCCTAAGACTTAATAGTTTTTAGTATCTTTCAGTTAGTTTGTTAATTGAGAAGGAAACTTGGAAGTATATTTTTGATATGAATGGAACAAAAATTTATGCTTTGTGAATCTGTTGGTTTATATTAGCATATTGATCTCTGTTGGGATATTTCTTGAATATTGGAAATCTATTTTCAAGTGGATTTTTCTGTAGTGTGTTTAGTATAGTTTGTTTTCAGTAACTAGTTTCTAAAATTGAAGTCTGTGAGCTTCATTTGGTGTTGAAATACCTATCTTTCATTTAGTTTTCATGACATGTTGATGTATGGAATACTGCAAAAACCTTATTCTCTTTCTAGTTAAAAGTGTATGTATTTGTGAAAGCAATGTATGATTGTCAAGATTCATTGAGAATCAAATAGGGAGTTGTACCTTAATTCAGAGAATTATAAATTTAAATATTATAATTCAACTGTTAGTTTGAAGATTGTTGTTATTCATGGGCTTGGAGCAAGTGATTGATAATTTATAGAAAGACAAATTTGTATGCTAACACCAACCAAATGAATTGATCATGGAATGTTCTCAATACATATCTTATCCATTTTGGATGAAAATCATTAGGTATCTCAGCCGTATAAGTGAAACCTTTTTGTACCAAATGCATATGCTCATCTTTCACCTTCACATCATCACTCAAATTAAGGAATTCATTATAGATGTTGTCAGCTCCAAGTTCTTCAAGCTTGCATTGTATGAACAAACAAATATCTTCAGTTAATAATACACCATAGGGTATTGAAGATAGGGCACCCATTGGATCATTCTCATTTGCCTTCATTAGGTGTAACTTGAATATAGGTCTTGGATCATCAAGGATGGTTACCAATACTAGAGTATCCATAATGTCAACAATTAACATCAACAAAAATGATTCCTATAAAGATCTTTGAAATTAAAGCTATAACCTTGACTTTATCGATTAGTGTTCTTCAACAACCGATAGAATTTCCTACTCGAAATCTTAGTCCAAAAAAAAAATAGTTCTCGCTACAGAATATAATCAAATGCTCTTGAGTAAACTTCGTTAGAATATAAAGTGATAAATGTTTTTGATTTCTCATTTTATAACGTTTAAGAATGTAGTCATTAGACATAATGGTCAAATAGTGCTTTCCACTGACCACAATGGTTAAAATATAATAATCGTTGATATGCACACAAACACTTTATCTTCACTAATATTCATCAACTCAAAAATAGGCATCTCAAAATGCATATGAATTTTAGCGCTCATGAATTTAGGAGATCGATAAATGATTTGACTATAAGTGCTAACCCTAATAAAATAATGTGCTTAGTTCACTGATGGATTCTCCACATTTCTTGGGCTTGTGGAGTTCTTAGTTAACTTTGATGAATTCAATTCTCCTTTTCTCACCCATGCCTTCTTCATATCATTTTTGACTTCATCGGCATTAACAATTTCCTTTCCTTTAGCATTTTCATCATTGTTCACTGGTTGACCTCTAGTATACTTTCTTTCTCTACATGGCCTAGCAAGATGACCAACCTTGTTACAAACATAAAAGACCATACCTGTTGGATTCCAGGGTCCAACATTTCCTTTGAATGACCATAATCTATAGTTCACAACCACATGTCCAAATTTGCGATAATTAGAACAAGTAACATCTGACTAGTTACCTTGATTGATAGGTCTCTGACTGTTGTAATCATATGACCACTAGTTATTGATTCTTTCCCTGCACTCATTAGCTTTATGTCCAAACTTGTTGCAATAGTAACATAATCCATGGAATATATTAGATCTAGAATTGTAGTTATCAGTTCTATCACAGGAGTTTTCTAATCTATCAGTAGAACCTCTAGGTTTAACATTTGGACCAATAGGTTTAAAACAACATATATTAGCAGTATGACCTTATGACAATTAAAACATACCAGTTTATACCTTCTCTTTCCACTATTAATGTTCACCTTGGGTGTTGATTTTCTTCTTGCATTGATGTCCTTAGTGCCAGAAGATTCACCAGCTTCAAAGTTTGAAAAACCTAAACCTTGTTTCTCTCCATTCATTCTCTATCTTCCAAGTTGTTCATCAATTTTAGTAGAACTCTTTCTGAATTTATCCATCAGATCATATGCAGCTTTCAACTCTTCTTTTAGCTTTTCATTCTCTTTCCTTATTCCCTCATTTTCTCTTTCAATATCAACTTTTTCTTCAGTTTTATCATGTAGGTGTTCCTGCAATGTAGAAACCTCTTTCTTCGATCTGAATAGTTGCTCCAAATTTTATGTTAGGGTTTCATCTTTAACTTTTAGGGCATCTTCAACAATTTTCTTGGCATCCTCAGCAACTCTTCTTCTTTGAAGTTCTTCAACCATCTTGATAGAATGACTTTCAAGCTCTCTTTTCAGATTTGCCACTTCTCTTTTGAGTCCACTATTTTTATCCATCAAATCTTCAAGTGCTTCCTCAGACTCTTCAGAAAAACTACCTCCAGACAATTTTTCAATGTATTCTTGACTTTCACTCAATTGCTCAACAAGCTCTATTCTCTTAACAAGGGAATGCCTACGCTTTTCCTTTAGGGCCCGTTTGGTTGGTGGAATTTGTGCATGCTGGAATTGCCAATTCTAGAATTGAATCCATTCTAGGTTTGTGCTATTCTCAAAATGAATTCTAGAATATGGCTGTCCTGTTTGGTTCACCTGGAAGATGACTGAGAAGATGCAAATTTTGTGTTTGGTTCCACACAACAAGAATTGGAATTGGAATTTTTTTTTTGTACACATACACATATATACACACACACATGTGTATATATACACACATATATACACGTGTGTATATATACATGCACACACATGTGTATATATACACACACATGTGTGTGTATACACATGTACACACACATATATATACACATACATGTATGTATATACACATATATACACATACATACATGTGTATATATACACATGTATACACATATACACATATGTGTATATATATACACACGTACACACGTGTGTATACACACATATACACACATGTATATACACACATATGTGTATATAGATATGAGTATGTATATACACATGTGTGTATATATACATACATGTATATTTACTATATATATGTACATGTATGTATATATACACACAAGAGTATACACACACACATGTATATACATACACATGTATATTCACACACATTTGTGTATATATACACACATATACACATGTGTGTATACACATGTGTGTATATACATGTGTGTATATACACTCATGTGTATATATACATGCATGTATCTATACTATATATGTACATGTGTGTATATACACTCATATGTATATATACACACATATATATACACATGTGTATATACACACATATATATACACATGTGTATATATACACAGATTTATATATACATTCTGATAGCAATATAATATTAACACAAAAATGGGAATGAATTTTCCTTCACAAAATAATACTCTCAATTCC
>MU224982.1:1184748-1194772 GCA_018584345.1 Thuja plicata | reverse complement strand
AAAATTAGAATTCGCATAACCCTATTCCAATTTTTAATTTTGGAACCAAACAGGGAATTGAACATTTTGGGAATTCGGAAATGCCAATTCCCGTTCAATTCCAATTCCACCCCTCAACCAAACGGGCCCTTAGTTCAATGATAACTTTGCTTGCATCCTCAAGTTGCTTTTCATATTTGTATCTATCCATGTTAACTTATAGGGATCTTTTCCTCAAGCGGTTAGGCTCTGATACCAATTGTTGGAAATCTTATGACTGAGAGGCGGGGGGGGTGAATCAGTACAAACAGGTAATGAACAAATTCAACCATCGATATGATTGTCTGCACTATTAACTTCCAAACCACAAAACATACATCTGAAGTAAACAAATAACAGTAAACAATATCAATAATCCACAACCTTAACACACATAAAATAGATGTTTTTATCATGGAAACCTTAGTAAGAGGGAAAAAAAATGGTGGGGATGACACCCACAAGCCCAATACTACAGTAAATGAGTTTTCCCTGTTAGGAGCTACAAATACCCTTTCTGAGGGTTCACCCTATTAAGAGTGATTGGTACACTGTTAGGAGTACAATAAGATTTTCTATGATCTACCTCATTAGAGGATTTCAAACCTCAATTAAGAAGCTACCTTGTTAAAGGATTTACAAATAAGAACCTATTAAAGCTCACCTTGTTAAGAGATTTAACCTGCTGCAACTGTTAGGGAATAACAAGATATGTTGATCTGTAGAATAACACTAATTGCCTATAAGATCATTTATGCTCCTTTCCTTATGTAATCAGGTATAATAGAATCATGTAATAACATTGAAATCTCAACCACAAAGAGATTTTTAAAGCAATTAGTATTCCAAATACTCAAGAAAGGATGTAAGATAAATAATAAGCATAAACAATAATTAATATGAAATTATTCTAAGAACATGAATATGAAAACCATAAAATCCTTCTTTGGTGTTCTCCTTCTTTATGCAATGTGTGCTCTCAGAAATGAGTGCTCGATTGTATGCCAACATAAGCATTCAAAGCAATTGTGGTTACCAAAATCAAAGGTTTGGATCTCAATTTATAAGATTTTAAGGGTTTCAACCAAGAATCCATGATTGAAGGACTGATTGGCTGTGATTGAGGAGTTGAACTCAAAGTGAGTAGTTCAACTTTGCTTGACTACCATGATTGGGGGATTGATTGACATGTTAGCAAATAGATTGGAAAGATGTCTTAAATAGACTAGTGAGTTAACAAATGGTATGGATGAGTTGACTGATTGCATGGATTAGAAGACTGAATTGATTGGAGACTTAATTGATTACTAGGGGAGGAATTAACAATGTGGATTGAATAGTTAGGAGAGAGAATTGTGTAAGAAGGAATTGTGATTGAGAAGCTAACTCAAAGTGAGTGTGAATTAGGAATTTAGGAGGATAATTATGATTTAAATAAATAATAAATTATTTATTTGCACATGTGGGGATATTTTGTAAATAAATAATTACTTATTTATTTATGAGAGGAATTATTAGTTTAATTAAATAAATAAAATTTATTTAATCATGAGAGAGGGATTATTAGTTTAATTAAACAAATATAATTTATTTAATCATGAGAGGGGGATAATTAGTTTAATTAAATAAATATCATTAATTTAATCATGAGAGGGGGATATTTTAATTTAATTAAATAAATACCATTTATTTAATCATGAGAGGGGAATAATTAGTTCAATTAAATAAATATCATTTATTTAATCATGAGATAGAATTTGATTCAATTATTACATAAATGTAATAATTAGTGAAGGAGAACATTAGTTAAATTTGATTATTTAATTATTTTGTAGACGAATAGGTGATGAAATATTGATTAGACGTTGAATAAGTAAAGTAATTAATTAAAACTACTTAATTATGAAATTAAAGGGAAATGATGATTTTGATCTTAGAATACCGTAGAAAGACACAATTTATTAAATAATAAAGATTATTAAATAAAGTAAAGACGAATATTAGTAATGTCATTGCATTAGAGCAATAGGCCATTTTTAGGTGTCTACATTTTGCCCCTCTTTGTTACAATGCATTTTAGGCATTGTTTCAAAGAATAATTTCATAAAAATAATGCCCCCGTGGGAAATATGTGACAACGAGGTAAATGATGCCCCCTCGAGAGATTTTTTATGCAAGAAAGGCATGAATAATCTCTTGAAAGAAGATGATGAATGTTAGATGAAATGATGCAAGAAAAGAATAATTAGTAAGAAGTGAAGAATGTTGGTAGGTCATGATGATTGTTCGATCGTCATTGGTCATAGAGATTATTGATAAGAATAATATCTTCTTTCAGGAAGGACCCATCTTGTATAAGACTAGCGACAACATCTGGTTTCAGGGAAGACATGCCCTGTATAAGACTGACCAAAAGAATATTAGAATTGATTGATAAAAAGTTAAGAGGGGAGAGAATGAGGATGAATCCTTGATTGAAACCCTTAGATTATAGTAAACAGAGAGCTATTTTTAATAACCACTTTTGAATTCCAACTAAATTGAGAAATATCTTTCATCATTGAGCCATTTTTATTATAGAGAAATTGAATACCATCATACCTAGATATTAAAGATCTAGGCATGACTATCCTTTTGCATTCTAACAAACACTTTGAACAGACAAGGAATGTGGGCTGATAAATCTAGGTTGGGTGTTAAGAGTCGAGTTATGTGTGGCATATCATAACTAAATTATCTATTGCAAGCCCCAAAATTAGATATCACATGCGGTTGTGAAGGCTCTTACCACAGACACCCAAAACACTCTTTTAAGATTTATCAATCAACATCCCACAGACAACAGACAAGAAAAGATAAGTCATGAATCATCATGACATCTCTATTCTCTTAGGTGGAATCATGGAGATGCGTAGGAACATGACTTGCGAAAATCAAGACACAATAAGACCAACTTGACTCAACAAGTAAGCTACCATACTAAATTTGTGTCTGTATTTTTGTAGTTGTTTGGACATTAATTTGTTGATATTTTGTTGATGATATTAGATGAAGTATAGGGTACCCCGTATAAGACTGCTACGTCTAGTTTTGAGTGTTCCCTTCCTTGTCTAAAATAACATGATTGTCTTGACAAAAGGCGTGCTATGGAACTCCATTGATAGATAAGACAATGTGATCAATCTGATTGAGGACTTGCTGATGAGTTTGGCTATTTTGAATTGGTTTTTATGAAGCTTAGATATGCTGAATGACATTGTTTAATGCTTGTTTAAAAATGTAAAAGAATTGAATTGATATCCAAAAGAGATTTAATGCAGATTTTCTCAATTTTATAATTTTTTTGGTTGTCCAAAGATAACTTTTTGGGACTTTTTACAAAAAAAATTCTCCACCATAGGGTTCGTATGTTTAGAGTCGAGGTATGTGCAACATATCACATAAGTGAAGGCCCTTATCAAAGACACCTCATACATGGTCACCCTAGATGAATATTTTTTATTTTTTCAATTGTTTTTTAATATTTTATAAGATTTTCCAATTTTTAGAGATTTTGCAAACCATAAAATCCTTCCTTGGTGTTCTCCTTCTTTATGCAATGTGGGCTCTCAGAAATGAGTGCTCGGTTGTATGCCAACATATTAGTTCAAAGTAATTGTGGTTACCAAAATCAAAGGTTTGGCTCTTTATTTATAAGGTTTTAGGGGTTTCAACCAAGAATCCACAATTGAAGGACCGATTGGCTATGATTGAGGAGTTGAAATCAAAGTGAGTAGGAGTTCAACTCTACTTGACTACCATGATTGGGGGATTGATTGATCTGTCAAAAAATAGATTGGAAAGATATCTTGAATAGACTAGTGAGTTAACAAATGGTATGGATGAGTTAACTGATTGCATGGATTAGAAGACTAAATTGACTGGAGACTTAATTGATTGTTGGGGGATGAATTAACAATGTGGATTGAATAATTAGGAGAGAGAATTGTGGAGGAAGGAATTGTGATTGAGAAGCTAACACAAAGTGAGTGTGAGTTAGGAATTTAGGAGGATAATTATGATTTAAATAAATAATGAATTATTTATTTGCACATCTGGGGATATTTTGTAAATAAATAATTACTTTTTTATTTATGAGAGGGATTATTAATTTAATTAAATAAATATAAATTATTTAATCATGAGAAGGGGGATAAATAGTTTAATTAAATAAATATCATTTATTTAATCATGAGAGGGGGATAATTTGTTTAATTAAATAAATATCATTTATTTAATCATGGATAGAATTTGATTTAATTATTACATAAATGTATAATTAGTAAAGTGGGAACATTAGTTAAAGGTGATTATTTAATTAATTATGAGGAGACAGTGAATAATTAAATAATGTTCAATTATTTAATTATTTTGTAGATGAATAGGTGATGAAATATTGATTAGACATTGAATAATTAAAGTAATTAATTAAAACAACTTAATTATGAAAATAAAGGGAAATGATGATTTCGATCTTTGAATATGGTAGAAAGACACAATTTATTAAATAATAAAGACTATTAAATAAATTAAAGAGGAATATTAGTAATGTCGTTGCATTAGAGCAATGGGCCATTTTTAGGTGTCTACACCTTCCTAACGATATACTGATCTCTCATCCTTCAATTCGTGATCAGTCAATATGAAAATATGATCACAACCCTAAATCAAACAATTTAGTGCTCCTTATATAAACTATCATTAAGTCACACAAGACCTAGAACTTTCCATCACAGTCGGCTCAAAATATTAGCCAACCTCCTCAAAATCAGCGTCAACAACATCTAATATGTTGTCCTCAAATGTATTACCAATATTAAAATTAATATGTTAGCCTCAGATCCACCACCTTAATCAAACTAATATGAAACTATAATCGATGATCAGATAGGTAAACTGCCTTCTCACTCAAAACATAATTCATTCAAAATTTGAGATAAATTATTGTGGTTGGAATCATGGATTCCACATACCATATACATATTGTATCTCTTATTGCAACATGTGAATCTTTCCTCAACTCGATCGCTACCACAATCTATGTCTGATATTGTACTTTGTGAACACCAGTCAACATACATGGTTGATCTTCTCTTTACTAATCATGTACAATATTTATCGATCACTGTAATCATGATAACTAAATACATTTCCATCAAGGACAACCAATTATGAATCCACTCATGACCGCTCTTCATATCTCCTCCAAAACTATCACAATGCCAACAAAAGCTATGCAGTATTAAGGGATCAGACTGCATATGTGCCCAAGTTTTTAAAATCATAGTCGCTATTGTGGTCATCATGTTGATATGTATAGAAATGTATATTACTATTCTTTTGATATGAAGGCAGAGAATAAACAACTACAGTTAGCATGAAACAATTCTCAGTTGCAAACCATTAACAAAGACGTGTTCAAGCAGTGACCATATTGAATAAAATGAGTTTTTGGATGCATAAACATTGAAGTTGGTGTAAGGCATTTAAAGAATTATGTAATGAATTGCTTAGTGAACTATGGCTATTTTAGGGAGGCATTGTTACTTTTCATATTGTTGAGTGTTATGGGCACAAAATAATTTTGTTGATAAAGTAATTATACAAGCCTAATCAGTGAGTATGGAAGTTTCCTGATATGTGGAACATGATCATGAAGACTAACAGATCCTATGGTGATAAAATTAGGGTATCGAGGTCATGAACCGTGATCTTGCTGAAAAAGAGAATAAACTTCAAATCTCTTCATGAAGCATTTTTTGACAGAAGTTTGAATATCAAGATAAAATGCTTTCACTTAACAGTGAAGTATTTTCACATTGCCTAAAAGGGTAGAGGTCTTAGTCAAAATAAAATATGTAGATGATAATAATAATAATAATAATAAAGGATCCGGTCTAGGGCACCCTGGACCGGATCCTTTTCATCGAGGATCCAGTCTGCTATCCGCATAGTCATTGGAGAAGAAATCCTGGCAATGCACGTTCGCCACTTCTTTTTTCCAGCACAACTGGTCTCTATCTTCTTGTCCAATGCTTTAGACCTCATACAATCAGTGCCGCTACTTGTCTCTATGGTCGAGAAAGTTATCAATCCAAATTACTTGCATAGTAATGAACTTATGCGGGTGCTTCAGAATTATGACCTTTGGAATGGACTGGCACTAGTTGGTGGCTTATTTTCACATCAAGATTTGCTCACAAACCATGTTTACATGCTGATCTATGTAAATATAAAATGGACTTTGGAGATGCAGGATGCAAGGTATGCAGAAAATACTCTCCAATCTATGAATCAGCGTCTAGGGTTTCATATGGTGGACATAATCAAACTTAAGGTGAATTTGTTACTAGATCTTCTTGAATTCCCAAATGCCCCCCCAACTCGGTCAGAAACACAGTCTCATCCAGGCCCTACCTTAAGTGGGCACTTGTCAAGAATGATGGACATGATGTCAGACCTCAATGCACATCCCTCAGGTATGGGTAGTGATTTTGCAATGGGAGAGCAACTTACACATGATGCTGAGCAAATGGCGCCCATTCCTCAAACTGCGGATGATATCACTGGTTGGCTTCATGGTTCAAAATTTGTGGGTGCATCCTCACAACCAGTGACAACAAAAATTATGGGGAATGTTGCTGCTGAACCTACGGGCTGGTCCCCGCGTGATTCTATGACCCCGATTACTGGTTGGGGTGTGGAGGACATGAAAGAATAAATGATCTAATGATGAACATTTTTTCAAAAGTTTTTTGATTGTATTTTGTTAAGCAAATGACCAATTTTATGATGTAAGCTCTTTGGAGCACAAGCTCTTTGGAGCACTAGCTCATTAGTGGATATTTGAAATACGAGGTCAATTTGCGCATAGCATAGAACTTGTAATTCCTGACATGTGGGCTAATTTTGTTTAATGTAGAAATGCCTAGTGGATATATTATGTAATTGCATATGAAAATCAATATCATTGAATATATACACGTATATGACAATGATCTCGGGGTTTCTTACTGGTTCTTCCATGGGGGATTCATTGAATCAGATTATTATTAATAAAATATGGTGGATATATCCCACTTTTGTTTACAAAAAATAATAATAATAATAATAATAATAAATAAATAAATTTCCACTCAAGTGAATATGTAAACACCATAATTGATTTTTCATTTGGTAAATTTGCAAAGTGAAAGTGGACAAAGGAAAATGAATGTAAACAATGACTATTTCAAAGACTAATGGAATGAGTGTTCTCATATGGCATCAAAGAGGTGAATTTTAACAATAAGATTGATTTTATAGATAGGGGTAAAATCAGTTTCACTTGCACATAAATATTGAAAGGGGTAAAGTACACTTGCAAAGTGAATTATTTTTACAATGAAATGCAGTGCTGTGCCATGGAGATATTTTCAATGAAGTAAAGAAATGTTTTACAGAGTGTGTGAATTGGGTGAAAATCTAGTGGGGCTAATTTTAAGTGATTAGAGGAAGAGGTTGTGTGCAAACTGATTTTATAATTGGAGGTCTCTCACTCATGGAGGAGACACGAGGAAAATAAGGTAACAATTTTATTTTTAATTGCAAAGGGAAATATAAAATTGAAAATACAAATACAATTACATAAGAAAGAAATAATCTTACCACTTCCAACCTAGTAACAAGAGCAAATGTTTCTTCAAATTTTATGCCTTCTTGTTGCGAGTAGCCTTTACAAACCAGTCTTGCTTTATTTCTTACCATTGTTCCTTCCTCATCCATTTTGTTTCTGAAAACCCACTTAGTTCCTATAACATTCTTGGTTTTAGGTCTTGGAACCAATTCCCAAGTGTTTTTCTTCTTTATCTATTATAATTCTTCCTGCATAGCTTTAGTCCAAGATTCATCTCTACATGCCTCATCAGTAGATTTCAGTTCAACTTGAGAAATAAAAAAAAATTCATCTCTTAATTTAGATCTTGTCATCATTCCTCTATAAGCATCTCCAATAATTTGATCTTCAGGATGGTTTTTCTTAACATACCTTGGAGTCTTAGGAATTTCAGTAGCATCATTTGAGTCATCTTGACATACCTCGATCTCACAGTCAATATCAAAATGTTCTTCTTGATCTGCATTAACCTCCTTGATCTCTGTATTCTGATTATAGTCATACATTCTCTCTTGAATCTAGAACTTTTCATCAATCCTCACATTAGCACTTTCAATCATCTTCCTCAATCTCAGATTGAAACATTTATATGGTTTTCTTTTAGTGGAACAACCAAGGAAGATCCCTTCATCACTTCTAGCATCAAACTTTCCTATCTCATCATCTCTTTTGATATATAATTTACTACCAAATATTCTAAAATATTTCACAGTAGGAGTATGATCAAACCACAATTCATAAGGAGTCTTACTTGTACCTTCTCTGATCTGGATTATGTTTAAAGTATACACAGCAGTACCAACAAATTCTCTCCAATGAACATGTGATACATTTCCTTCCAGCAACATAGTTCTAGCAACATCTAATATTGTTTCATTCCTTCACTCTGCTATCCCATTCTGTTGTGGTGTCCTAAGAGCAGATGTTTGTCTGTATATTCCATGTTATTTGCAGTAGGTATTGAAAAAAAATGAAGAAAAATAACCACCTTTATCTGATCTCAAACATTTTATCTTTAAGCCTGATTCATTCTCAACTTTTGTTTTAAATATTTTGAGTTTGTCAAACATCTCTGATTTCTCTCTTAAATATATAATCCACATCATCCTGGAAAAGTCATCAACAAAAATTATAAAGTACCTTTCACCGTAGTAAGATCTTGTTCTTGTAGGACCACACAGATCTGTATGCACTAGATCCACCTTTTCTTTTGTTGAGTAAGATTTTCTTTTGAAACTGCTTCTAGTCTGCTTCCCCATTACACATTCTCTACACATGGTGTTAGATGGTTTCACAAACTTTCGTAGATCTCTAACTGCATTAATCATACTTGCCTTCACAATATTATCAAAGTTAACATGACAAAATCTTATATGCCATAACCAAATGTCATCAACCTTCACAAAAGAGCAAGAAGCCTAAGATGTATTTAATTCAAATACATTACCTCTGGATTTAGTAGCAGATGTGATCAATTCTCCTGACTTACTTCTGATAAAACATTTCCCATCAATAAATTTTAATTGATAAACCTTGTCCACTAGCTGTTGAACACTCAAAAAATTATGCTTAAGTCCATCAATAAGTAATACATTGTCAATATTGGTCTTTCCATCCAAAGATATAGATCCAAATCCAATGAAAAGCTTAGGAGTATTGTCACCAAATCTCAAAACACCACCATCATACTTATTCAACTTAACAAACTTATTTTTATCTCTAGTCATATTGTGTGAACAACCACTGTCTATAACCCATTCAAATCTCTTTTCAACATCTGTTACTAAAGCTCTTTCTTCATGTATAGGTTTTTTCACCCTTGATAGAAATAAATCTAATTTCATCATAATCAATAGCATCATCATTAGAAAAACCTTCACTAGCATAATAACATTCCTTATCTTTTGAATACTCAGGTTATAAAATTTATATTTATGCTTTGGAACCCTTGTAGGAAATCTAGATGCAAAATGACCTATCTTATTACATGAAAAAATCAGAGGTAACTGTATGTGTGTAAATGGGTACCTGTCAGAATCAACACAAACACTCAATAGATCATTATATTAGTCCAAAAGGGTTAGAAAAGCATGTAAACCCACTAAAACTGACCTATTGCCTGCTAACTAGGAGGAGTGTGATTAACAACATATTAGCCCTCAGAATATGCTATAAACCAGTGACGTATACAACCTAGCATGAAGGATTTTATATTTAAAAACAAGCTAAAAGACAATAAAACATGCAATCTAGCTCTAAAAGATGAAATAAGAACTATAAACTAGCATGAGATAATAGGTGAAATATGAATCT
>MU224982.1:1152631-1171505 GCA_018584345.1 Thuja plicata | reverse complement strand
GATTTTGATTTGATTTGATTGGTCGAAATTGATTTGAATTGTATGGCTATAATAGTTAACATAAATCAGTGATAAAAAATCACCTAGGACATTAAATTGATTCAAAGAATTATGCCAAGCAGTAACAGGGTCGTTTGGACATAAATTGAGGGTATGATCACACTTAGGGCAAATAGGGTCTATAGTTGCGACAGACCAAATTCAGGTGGTTACAGTAACTTTCCTTCAAACTTACCCTTACATCTCTTTTGTCTTCTACCGATCAGGTCCACAATTTCACCTAACTTTGTTTCTTCTTCCTGTATCTATTCCTATTCATCATCATATTCACCAAGCTCTTCTCTCAAGTCATTACTGCTGATGCTCGCAATTCCTGATCAAGTCTTTTTACTTTTATGCACAATTACCTTGAATGCTGACTCAGTTTTAGGTAATAAATCTCCCAGCTCTGCAACCTCAAAGGTAGTTAGTTTTCCAATCAACTTCTCTCTGTTGAAGTTCAGTGTCAAAGGTATGATCTCTTCTATAGCTTGCACTTTGGTTTTGTATACAAGTGTCAGAGAACTCATAATTTTTTCAATCACTTCTTCCTCACTGTAAGTGCCTCCAGAGTTCTTGATGCCAATAACAACTTCAATAATTCTCTTTGCATATGCTCTAATATTATCATCATCTCTCATTTTCAACGTTTCCATCTTTGTCTTCCAATTTTGCAACTTTGCCTACTTTGTAAACTTTTCTCCTTCATATAGTGCTTTCAATATTGTCCAAATGTCATGTGCAGAATCCAAATCTTTAACATCTGTGAATTCAACTTTAGAAATCACTCTAATCAATGATTCTCTTGCGATCATATTGTATGAGACTACCTTATTTTCATCATCAGTGGCCTTATCTAGTTCATCCTTAGCCTTCAACTGTACATTATTCTTTGTTATCATCCAATAGTTGATTCCAAAACATAGCAAATGTGTTCTCATCTTATTCTTCCAATTGTCAAAGTTTTTAGGATCAAACTTCATACTATCCTTCCTATAGTAAGCCATCTTCAGTATCACCTCAAGTTGTTAAATTTTCTTTATAAGGACTAGTATCTCTGATACCAATTATTAGGAATAAGAGTCCACAACACAACTGAGAGGGGGGCTGAATAATTTGTGAGACAAACTATTAAACATTAAACTTTATAAACAAAACTTTCATACAAATGATAACATAGTAAATGCCAACACAATATCACAATCCTTTGTTGTCAAGGAAACCTTGATAAAGGTAAAACTCCGGTGGGAATCATCACCCACAGATAATGTACTGAGAGTATAGTATCCTTGTTAAAAGATTTAGCCCTGTTAGGAGCTTATTCATGCATTATAGTACACAGTCTCTATTAAAGGACATACCCTATTAGGAGTCAAGAGTAACAGTGGGCTTACTACCTAAAGAATTTTAAAGCCACCCTCAGGACTTACAGTCCAAAATACGAGTGTATATAGAAAATATACAATCCAGTTAAATATCTGATAGAAACTGTCTTTGCTTGGACAGTTCCAATGAAGTAACATAAATACAACCTATGCTCTACATCCAGCAGACAAAAATTCTCACAGCTTCCACACTTCACTCAATCACATTCACCTCTTACATACTCTTTTCAAAATAAAATGTCTCTCATATATACCCTATTACAATAATTCATTAGGTTGGCTAATTAATATTTCCCAATATACAAATAATTATTTAACCCCTTGCTAAGATACACACGATACCTATAACATGTAAACATTAATTAAAATTTATCAAATATAATATAAGATCCATAATCCACACTCACAATCCATAATACATACTAAATCTATGAAGTCGGCCCCAAATAGGTCTCCTCTAGAACACACGTCACAGTTGACATCGCCAACAATCATACGACTAGAAAACCGTAAAAAATATTCTTTGACATGTTTTCTGCCATCCCTTAAGATCGCATAACATGAATCCACATCGCTCATAAGCTATACTCAAAATACAGAGACTAACATACTATCACCCTCCAGTACCCAGTCTTTACTAAAATATTTTTAACTCATTCAATAAACAATATTAAGTCGTGCGACCTTAGAAATAAGATCACCACACATATTTGTATACATCACCATCTTCACTCATTCTGAATCAACCGTACAGTACCTATACACCTCTATCAGTCATCAAGCAATAGTAATAACCAGTCTGTTTTGCCTCCATAGAAACATATGTTGACATTAGTGAAAAAAAATGAATGCCAACAACATCATCAAGAACCAACTCAAACATAAATCATATTTTTCCACTTAGATTTAGAGGAATGTGTTAGGTATAAGAGAAGGAATACAAGTCAAATTTTGAGAGGGACAGATCTGTCAACTGCAAGAAGAAGTGTGCCACATGTTAGATTGATATTCAACTTTAGATTTCTTTCTCCTTTTATTTATTCCTCTCCTTTCTTATTCCAGAGGGTTCACTTCTTCTGATTTTTGCAAAGGCAACCAGAACAATTGTATAAATTGTAAAGTGCTTTGAGTTAGGGTAGAAGCATATAGTTATTAATCTTTAATTTGTAATATCTTTTATGTTTTGAATTGAATTTCATGATTGAGTCTTATCATATAGTTGTCTTCATGTTGAAAATGTAAGTTTATTTAAGTTGAAATAATCAAAGATTTTTTAGAATTTGTAAGCACACTTGTTGCCTTGGATTTCATTCACTATTTCCTACTGCTCTAGGATCAGTGTAATTGGTTTGATGAATGTAATGGGGATTTTATATTTATAAATGGATTATCAAGAATGCTTGTTTGACATGTTTGAGTGATCTTGTCATTGCAAGGAAATTTTATTTCTAAGATCTTGAGGGCATGTTTGAAATATTACAATGTAAGATTATTTCTATTTGACTTAGCTACCCTTATCTAGGCACTAGTCACTCTAACACACTCTAACACAATTTTTGTCTCAGTTTGGTCCCATTAATTCAAAACCATTTGACTTTATGTTGTAGGAGTAGGAGTGATGTAGTTTTTTTCTCAACATGTTTGAATATAAATGGGATTATGCATGATAATGGTAAAGTATACACACCCATTACTTATAAATCCTAGAACCATATATTGTTAAAGGTCAACAATGTGTTGTGTATCATGAACTTATTTTATGTGTAAATTTGTGTCATAGGAACACCCTCCTGAGTTAGTGGAGCTCAAAATGAAGAAGGCTTTATGCCTTGTTGATGTTAGATTTCCTTGTCCTCAATCAATAAATAGAGTTGGATAACTTGTCAAAGATTTCAAGCCTATAGTTGAAGTCTTTTGAATTTCCTTTAGGATTAAAGGTAGCAAGAAAAATTTCTAACATGACATACACAACATACCACATAACACATATCCTGGAAAAAGGTTACAGATTTATAAAGAAGAAATAAAAAGAAACTTGTGTCTCGAATCTAGGCCAAAATTAGGAGGTCAATGGTGCTTGGGTACCCTTGACCTATAAATGTTGGATCTGGATGAAAGTCATGTTTCTAAGATCAAAATGCTACTTAGACCCTTCCTTGAAAGTTTTGTCAAAAATGTTTGGGTGATTGGTGGTTGGGGTGCCCTTAACCCATATTTTTTGGATCTACAAAATCTCAATCTATAGGTTTCTTTCGTGTATACTCAATTTAATTCCAAATTTGTGCCTCTCGATCCTGCCACATGCACATACAAAGGAAAAACATTTATTGGGTTAATGGTGCTTTGCTTATCTAAAACCACAGTTTTGGAATTAACCATAAAATTGAATTGAAATATAACTAAACTGAAAGCATGCTATAATGGAGTAGATGCTAGATTTAAATTGCAATAATTGAATGAAACATTATATTGTTGTGAATCTTCTTTGTGTTGAGGTCTTCATGAAAAGGGTTGATATTGACTTGTATAACTAACTTTATTATAGGTTGATCATGGATTCCATCTTGAATGCTTGAGACCTAAACTTTACTTCTTTTCTTTAATGATTTAATGATGCTCAATTTATTGTTCAATTGAATCTAGAAGGTGTACTTGAAAACTTGTAGAGAGATGTCTCAAATGAGGGAGGCGGGCTTGATTTTGTATCTCTTCTCGTCAAATATATTTGATTTTTTAAACTAAGTTGACATAGAGGAGGAATTATTACCCCTACAATCCAACCATTAGAGGGTCCAAAATTGGGCCCTCTTTGGTGGGAAAATCCCCCCCAGATGTTCTTGACTAGGGAATAAGGATTGGGTCAAGGACTAGTGGCCAAAAAGGTTGTGAAGTTTCTAAATTTGAGCTAGTGCAAGAAGAATCAAACATTATCAGACAAGGAAGGCCATAAATGTTAAAATAAGGCCTAGGTGAGCATGAAATTGTATAATGATACGATTTAAGATGCTACATTTAGCCCCCACTTTAGCATTTTCCTCATATTGTTGTATTTGCTATCGATGTTGTTCCTAATTTCTATCTTTTGGAAGATCTTAGTGGTTTATTAAGTTATCTGCGAGAAACCCTTGCTTTTGCCAAAGGAGATGATGAACTTCCTTGTTCATTTTTAGTCTCTCTCAGATGACGCTCTCAGGGACCCCTCAGTGGATAGCTTCCCTTCGAACATATGATTTTACAGATGATTCCCACAAATATACTAGATCTTTTGTTAACTCATCCTTCATTATTTCCTTTCCTCATTTTCTTGTAGTATTTGTTACCGATATGTGGTGAGGTTTTCACAGCATCACCCCATTGTAAATGGGGACCCCATATTTTCTCTTGGTAGTGGGGTAGTTGTCCCAGGCAGTCTTAGTTTAGTGACAATTTTCAAGTCCTTGAGTCTAAGAGATAAGTTTGAACAACTTTGGCTCGCTAGGGGGTCAAGTTAGTCAGGGATATGAGTGAGAGCTGGTCCAAGCTAGTTAAGGATCTAGAATTGAAGTCAAGAGATTTGTGATGAAATAAATTAGCCAAAGCATAAAAATATGAAGTGAATATGCAAAGCAAGAAGAAATGGTTTTTTAACCTAAAAGCGTGGAAAGTTGTGAAGATTCTTGATTCCAATCTAGGAAAAGTGAAAATTCTTGGAAAATCCTTGTTCTAGTATTAAATTTATCTTGGAAAGTCAGGAAAAGCTATGGAAAATAAAATTGATGGAAGCGTGTTGATTACTGAAATTTTTCCGAGTCTAAAAATATTTAGGATCTTCTAAAATCTAGAATCTCCATAATAACTCCTAGAAATCTTAAACCACTCTCAAATGTGATGGAAATAGGGCATAAGACAACTGGGGGGGGGGTGAATATGTTGTCCCAAAACTTATGTAACTTCACAAAAATTTAACCTTAATCTCAAATCTGAAAAATAAACATGCAAGCACGGATCTGCAACAAATCAAGAACACATAACACCAAGATTTTTATTGTGGAAACTCGGTCAAGGGAAAAACCACGATGGGGATGAACCCACAAGAAGATATACTATGTTAGAAGTATTATACCCTATTAGGAGTATTACAGTGGGAATGCACATTCATTTAGGCACATTTCCTAGAGCTCACTGCTCAAATATAAAAAGCTTACTGGCCAAGGAAGGTTCACTGCCTTACAACAATTTGGATTACATCCAAAAATCATGAACCGTATAATAGCATCTTCATCATGCCTATTTCCATTCCATTGAAGCACAAAAAAAAACTTTATTTTCCACACTTATTCTCTACCTTCATAAGATGTATACATTTTTCTCATTCACATATTGATGACCACAACCACAACCACTCAGGATTATTCCATTTATTTATACATATCATCAACTTATTCTTCTAAGTCGGCCAAACACCTAATTACAAAAATACTCATCCACAATACAATTATAAATGTAGACAAAGCAATGTCGGCCAATACATAACATGAACCAAAATCTTTATCCTCGAATATGCTACACCTCCAAGAATTATGCCTCGAACATCTGCAACACGCTACAATCGTCAGGCCAACCAAGAACATGAAGAACACCAATACACTGACTGAAATCACCAATTATGAGCACAATGACCAATGCAGACCAAAAGAACAAGAAGTACATGATATAGAAACATCCACAAGCATCATTAATTACCACAACAACATCCGCATCTACACAAATTCTGGAATCATTAGCATCTTTATATCTTCACTTAGGAATACTATCAGCAAAGATTGTCAACCTTGAAAATAGTTTACAGGCCTCCAAACCACGAACCAATTGAGTTGAGAACACACATCAATGTCCCAAATATGCTACTAGATCTGCGAAGCAAAATATTTGAATGCGGAGAAATGCAGATCAAAATACTGTCACTTTGTCACCTCTGAACAACTAAAAAATCAATCACAACACAAATACAGATAACTCACTCAAATCTTCATGCGGACCTCTGAAAGTTGAATAGAATCAACTCCAGAAAATATATAAAAAACTTATACAGATCTGCAAACTATGATCCTCAATATACATGCTATACCGAACAAATGAACTCATTGAACTTTACTGCAACATTTTCAGAAATAGAGAAATATGACATCAATGACAAAACATTAATGAAAAAACACCTTAAACATCTTTGAAGCGCATTATTCCAACAAAATATCCTAACAATGTATACATAAAATATAACTTAAATGTTATATTTTATGTTCCACCCTGCCACTTGATCCTCATTTCCGACCCCCTCTTGTCCAAGGCTGGACATAGATGTGGCAGATTCTGCCACTCTCATGTCCATAGGTGTACATGAGACCTCATTTCCCTGACGATTTTGACATGAAATGTTCATTCCATGGGTCTGGAGGTGTTGAAAACAAGTGAAATTAGAGCTAGAAAATAGTCTTCCCTCGAAGTTTGATTGATATTTGACTGGCCAAAGAACTCCAGACTGTGAAAATCAGACCTTTGATGAGGAATCTTTCTCATTTGAATCGGGTTCACGGCTCTAGTTGCTGGCAAGGATAACGTCTCTCCTCTTTTCGTTCGATGGCTCAGGATGAACGCTGGCGGCATGCTTATTAAAAGAGAAACGAATTCGGAATGTTGTGGTTTGATAAAATGAAATTGTGAATTGCTAGAAATCGTGCCCATTTGCAAATGAGGAGCGGACAAAGAGGTGGTAGATTCCACCACTCTCTTGTCCAAGGCTAGACATGGAGGTGGCAGATTCTTCCATCCTCTTTTTCACTCTTGGATGAAGCCCCCCTAAATTTTTCCACTTCCTCTTCAGGTTTAAAACTCACCTTTACTTGCAAACTCGCCTCGGGTCATTTGATGGGTGAAAATCAATTGTTTTATAGGTATAAATGAACTTTTTAAGGGGCTTAAAATTGTACACCTAGGCACAAATAGTAAAATTTAGGAGATATATCATGTCAAATTTAAGCCTTAACTGCAAAAACATTAAAGTCCATCAAGTTTAAGGGCAAGAACTTAGAATATTGTTGTGAAAAATCAAGTATAAAAGGACTAGCTCTTTACAAATCTAAAGGTGTAAACTTAGAATTCTCTTGGCAAGCAGAAAGGTATGAAGTCTTAATAGTGACCTTAGCCTTTGATGAATATTATGGACATATTTTGATAGACTTTGCATATCTAGGAAGTCCATTCTAAATTATTATTTTGTCTTAGGAATGCATTTTGATTTGAAGGATTTAAAGTTTTCATAATTGAAATTTATAGAGATTGGTTTCAAGTTAATTTACTCCACTCTTTAATTTTACTTCCTATCTTTGAAGGGTTGATTATACAAAGAAGTATGAATCGAAGACTTTAATGCAAGTCTCTTTCTTATTTTGCAAGGTGAAATTGAAGATGGAAAATTTGAAGATGAGAAGAGGCTAGGGCAAAATTTCATCAAGAGGAAGAAGATCAAAGGCTTCAAGAAAAGATCAACACATGATCAACCATCCATCATGGAGGACAAAGAAGAAGGTGGTTCGAGATTGTGGATAGGGTGAAGAAAATTCAAGATGAAGATCGAAAAAACAAAAGAATGAACAAGTCTACAAGCAAAGAGGAATTATCATCAACTTGAATTCCCTTCTAGAATCCAAGTTCAATTGGACCAAAAGGAGTAATCCAAGGACATGAAGTACCTCCTCAATTTAAGAAGATCGAGACCAAGGGGCTACCATTTTGAACAATTTCCATAAGAATATTTTCATGAGAAAGGATGGAGAAAGCTAATGAAGATGAAGCAATTTGGGAATATGAGCCATCAAAATTGAAGACTTGATAATGTTGAATATCAAGAGATATTTTCTCATCCCGAAGGAATCGATCACGTCTATGAGATAAGGATACTGATATGGTGTCCACTCATCTTCAGCCAATCAGAAGGCTCTAGTTGCACGTGTCCAAGCAGATTCAATTAGATAATGCCAAGTGTACATGTGGAGTCCACATAATACTTTTACCTAACCAATTTTTTGATTGGTCAATTAAAGCTATGTAGTTTTCTCATTGGCCCAAAAGGTGGTGCTTTCCTGTAATTGGACAAGCATTTGATGTTTGTAGGTTTTAGGTAGATTAGGGTAGTGTTGGAAGAATCTTGGCCCATGGTTTCAAATCAATATTAGCCACTCATTATACTTGGAGCCTCTATAAAAGGCCTTCTCATTTGTAACTCATTAGTTAGAGTGGAGTAAAGGGAGAGTCTTGGAGAAATTGTTGCTATAATGCTATCAAATTAATTTATAATTCATTGTTGGTCTTCATGGTGGATTACTTTTGTTGCTTTGGAGTATTACATGGTTTCTACATTTCCCCACTTAGATTAGGATTTAAATTCATGTTGATTACAAGTAGTGTTTAGTTGAATGAAATATATTTCAGATGCATCTGTGTTGAACTCGCTTAGACCGTACCACTAGCTGTTTGTTGATTGTATGCTTTCCTTGTGTGGTCGATTAACATATTTATGAGCTTTAATTTTCTTATTGCTTGCACATTGATATGCATTGATGGATGACGTTAATGGAATGGTAATAGTTTGAACATCTTACATTTACCCTAGGAGATCACACTAGCTTGGTTGATGTCGAGGGATAAACTAAGTCTAGTAGAGTCACAACAACATTTATTATCTCTAGCATTATAGGAGTAGAACATATTTATAAACTCTTATATCCTTTATAGTTTTTTTTGTTGGAAGTAGTTGAAGTAGTTGATGTCCGTTGAATGAATAGTGTAAGTCCCTTTGTCATACCAACATATCACATTATTACAACCGAGTTAAGTCCACAATAAAGAAGGAACCTTGAGGTTGTCTCATTTGATCACACAATCCATTAATATATTGTTTAGCAAATGAACATCCTTATTCAAGAGAGTTGGAGATTCGGTGTTTCATTTGGAATACTAAGTATTCGATTTTACATGTTGAAGTAGTGGCATAAACCTCACATCAACACGATGTTGTTCCAAATTTCTATATTTTGGAAGATCTTAGAGGGTTATTAAGCTATGTGTGAGCAACCTTGGCATCATGGAAGGAGATGCTTGACTTCCATGTTCATTGTTAGTCTCTCTTAGTCTCAGATGAATCTTAGGGAGCCCTCGGTGGAGAGTTTCCTTTAAAATGTATGAGTTTACGGATACTTCCCACAAATATACCAAATCTTGTGGCAACTTTCCCTCCATTATGTGTTCCTCTTCATTTTTAAAGATTTTTTGGCTCTTCGTAGGGTCAGCCCATTACACTGCCATACTACTTGTCGTCATTCTCCTTCACAGTTTAGAGTTAAAGCTTCGTATGACAACAATGCTAAAATGTTTTCTCCTGTATGTAACTTACTAATTATTATGCAAAGTAAATAGAGATATCATTTGCAAAACATAAATCAACAGTTGGTAATAATGCCAACACAATATAGTCTCAGAATGACTTGTCATTTATTAACATATGCAATGTATACACGATTAGAACTAGTTCACAATACACAAAATGAGTGTCATAAATACTACTCGATGTTTGTTTAAGATTGCCAACCACCAACAATTGCCAACAACTACCCATCAAACAAATGACAACATCACATCTAGTCAACAATTATTTATATAATTATTGCGCCGAACATATTTATTTATGAACACTTGCAGTAAGTGTCATCTATAATGGACTTAAGCAAGCACTTAGAGTGTGGTATAACCAAATAGAGTCATTTATAGTGAGTAATAGATTTAGTAGAAGGAAAGCCTACACTATACACAAAAGTGAATCTAAGAAAGGTCATATTTTAATTGTTTTCTTATATGTTGATGATTTGATCTTTATTGGAAATTTTTCTGTGGATATAATTAAATCAGCTATGTAAAACGAATTTGAAATGACAGATTTGGGATTAATGAGATACTTTATACTTGAAAAGGATGCATTGAAGAGGTTTAGAATTATGAATTGCAGTCTAGTATATACTCCTGTAGCAATAGGGACACAACTCAATAAAGAAGATAAAAGGCTTCAATATTGATACAATTATATTGAGAAAACTTGTTGGAAAAAAAATATTGAGGTACATCATAGGGACTATAGAATACAGTATATTGTATTCCATGATTGATACTTTTGAATTGATTGGATGTACAAATGGCAATTTTGCAGGGAACACAGATGATTGAAAGAGTACAACAGGATATGTATTTCACTTTGGAATAGAAATTGTGGCATCGACATCAAAGAAACAACCTATAGTGATGATCTCATCGGCAAAGGTAGAGTATGTAATAGGTATATCGACAACATATCAAGCAGTAAGGATGCAAGGAGTTTTAATTGATTTGTTGCATGATAAAAAACCAACCAAAATCAATCTATTGAGATAATAAGTTAGAAATTGCATTATCGAAGAGTCAAGTCTTTCGTAAGAGGAGTAAACATATTGATACAAATTCTACTTTATTTAAGAGTTGGTCAATAATGGAAAAATTAAATTAGAGTACTGTAGATCGAAAGATCAATCTGTAGACATTCACAAAGACTCTAGGAAAGGAACAACTCAAATATTTGAAAAAAATTGGGTATTATAAATGTTAATGTAGCTAGTAGTAGAAAATTAGGGGGAGTATTTGACCATTATGATCATTCCTACCAGCTATATGGCATTTTTATTTTTTATTTTTTCTCAACATGTTAGCCTAAGTTTATTAGTTGTCAGTCTCTTCTAAAATTTCTCTGTGTTTCTAAAGGCTCTATATAAATAGAGGCAATGCAAATCATTTTAGCGAGCAATGAAATAAATAGTATTGTGCAGCAACATACTACTATTATTTTATGTTTTTCTTGTTTTGTCTCTGTCCACTGACATTTGTGACTCTCACATTGAGCTCCAACCACTTTCGATGTTTAGTGTGCTTTCCTTATTGGTCGATGCTATTTTGAATTAAGGATTTTTTTGCCCATGTTTCTCTTGCTTGTATGGTGGCTTTATGAATGGATTCTTTTATAGTTCACAAATGATCTATTTTTTGGTCTGTAGATAGCTTATATCATATGGATTACTCTGTATTTTATATTTTAGATAAGAGACACTTAATTGTACTACAAACAAAGTGTTTTACAAAATATGATAATTATGTAGTATTTTATTATGTTATTTATATTTGATTACTTCCTCATGTTTGAGATGATAATTGAGGATGAATACGGAACAAATTCTTTTGTGGTGTACTTTTTGGGTGGTGGATTGAACTCAATGCATGCACGCTGCAACATATTTAATTGGGTTCATGTGCAAATTTTCAATCGAAATCAAATCTTTTGTTTCAAGTCTTTCCTATTTTAAATGAAACCCCAAGAATTTTCTGACAGGTGTGTATGCATATGGGTTCTTAGTTGGACAAAGAATATTTGATCCCTCATTTTCAAAAAACATGTCTCTAGGGATTCTTTGTCTGTATGTGATTAGATTTTATGCTATTTTCTCTTCTTGCAGGTTTGATTGTATATTTTACTTTGTGATCGGCCTGTGTTGTTAATCTAAGGATTGTAGCATGTCGTACATTCATGTAAGCCTCATGGCATATATGGTAATATTCTTGAAGTATAATTAGTTAGTGGTAAGTTGGCCGCAAGAGGAAACCGGTGTAAGTGTAGTGGTCTTTATTATGTATTTCACTCTAGGTAAGTTTTCTAATGATTTAAGTTTGAATTCTAATTTTGTTTTGTAACTGTATTTCGTAATTCAATAAAGGAGAGCTTTTAAATTTTGACGTATGTTTGTAAGACTACTAGCATCTCTATAGATAGAGTTATGCACTTGGGAATGACTGCATGTTCTATAACCACATTTACAGCTTTAAGCAATGTCATTGATTAGTTGATCACTTGCAAGGTTGTACAAAATAGCCTTGTAAAACTTTTCCAAGCTATTTTTTAATACCTTGCATAAAGTGTACTTGTCTAGATTAACAAATTAGATTCCTAGTGTTGTGATTCCATGGTCTTGTCTCTTTTGTGCATAGAGCCTAGCTTATCTATGCAAATGGATAGCCCAGTCTTTGTTGTCATCATTTTTATGTTGCAACTCTAGTAGATCACATATATATTACTTAGTTATTTGAGATCCACGTTTGAGAATCAAGATTCAACTCTGTAACCCAAAAGGATTAAGTCACCAATTTGTTGTTTGAACTCTCATCACAACATTAATCATAAAACATAGAATCTTCTTAGTTCTAGTGTTTTCTATTCTTCTCATTCTACGCATCTCATTGCTTTAGCAATATAGTTTATTTTTGAGTCATCCGAGTAGTATCTTTAGAGAGATATACATTATGGTTTTGCCATACAACTCTACATGAGGGTTAGTATGAGATTGAGAATATCTTGGGGATAAATGATGATGGGTGCAAATGCTATTCAGAAATCATAATGTCATCTTATCAACAAGTGGAGGAATTGGTCCTAAGATGTGCTAGCCATAATAAGAAACCATAATTTATTTTCCATAATATGAGCACAAACTTTAAAGGATGAGCATTGCACCTAAAGCTCTACCTAATTTTATGGAGGCACTAGATTGAA
Source organism: Thuja plicata (assembly GCA_018584345.1). Taxonomy (NCBI): domain Eukaryota; kingdom Viridiplantae; phylum Streptophyta; class Pinopsida; order Cupressales; family Cupressaceae; genus Thuja; species Thuja plicata. The sequence goes on along the minus strand of MU224982.1, from coordinate 1,158,425 downwards.
TTGGCAACTAATTTGAGATAATGCCAAGTTGTCATTGTTGGAGATATGGTTGTGAGCATTCATTTGGTTGAGGGGACATCTTCACACCCCAGCTGTCGAAATAAAAACAGTCTTCTCAACAAATAAACAAATCCTACTGCAAATTAAGTTTGATAAAATTATGATCTCCCTTACTAAATTGAAAATAATTGCCATATTTCTTGAGGTCTTTAATGTATTCTATAACGTCTAGTTTAGCCTGAGAGGTGAGCGTCTTGTTAACTATGATGAATACAACTGCCCCTGTTTTAAAAGGGGACTTTGGAAAGGCATACCTTCCCTTACATGAATAAAAATTATTTGTGTTTTGATCACCGACTCTAGTGATCAACCAAACTATATATAATACATTTGCCTCTTTTTTAAATGAGGACTTTGTGAAGGCATTCCTTCCCTTACAAATCTAATTTAATTTCATCACTCTTGGTTCATATCCTTGTATGCTTATCCTTTTGTTGGTGATACATAATGTCCTCCTGCGATCCTTGTCTTTTGGCTTAGATCAATGTTAGACACCTTTTAAAATTTTTATAAGTAGAAATTAAAAATTAAAAATTAAACATTCCTATATGATATATAAAGCTGTGTCGAGTAATGGTTAAAAAATTGAGCCTTAATGTGCATAAAAATTTAAAACTTCATACCTTGATTCCACAAACATAATGTTTACCCAAGTTACAATCATATGAGAAGTCCAAAAATAGATTAACAATAAACCTTACTCTTTTTCCTTCAAGACTTTATTAAGCTCTCTTCTTCCTTATTTGGTGATTGTAACCTTGTATATCTTTCTTATTAGAAACATTCAGTTTGTTGATTATAATAAGATAGATTATCAAGGCTACAACAATCAAACAAGACAGAATATGACTATCACTTTATTAATTAAAAACTAAAGATCTGTACCATAAAGGAAAGAATTTATACAGATTTAAAATAGTAGTTAAAAACATAAGTGAACTAGTCCTTGATTAAGAAAAATGAAGATAACAATTTCCTAAGTGTGGATAAATTTTTTAATTTTAATCTGTGTCTGATTCTCTGACATACCAATATTATACTCATGGGGACCACATGGGAAATACATTTATTAAAGATCATATCTTAGGCTTGAATACAAAAACTATTCTTTCCATTTAAAAACCAAACCGGCAGAAATTCTATCAATTCAAATACTTAGGACATTTGTTGGGGTCGTACCTCTGTTTATTTATCCCCCTTGACCAAACACCTTAACTAAAACAAAGAAGTCAGATAGCAATATTTGATGTCTACATATCTTGAATGTGAATTAGATATAGATATAAAATGTTGATTTCTTGAGTTTATGGATTAAAAATGAAATACTAAAGAAACAAACAAACAACACAGAGATGTAAAGTATCTATACAACATTATATATATATATATATATATATATATATAGAGAGAGAGAGAGAGAGAGAGAGAGAGAGAGAGAGAGANAAATATATATATATATATATATATATATATATAGAGAGAGAGAGAGAGAGAGAGAGAGAGAGAGAGAGAGAGAGAGCCGCGTCCAAAGATCTCATTCAAAATTTACAAACTTTCATTAATCACAATGAATATTTGAGTCTTGCATCCTCAAAACAATTGACAATGTTATGCTTATTATTCCATCATATCTCAATCCCTTCATATTTCTAATTTAAAACAATCTAATTTTCATTCAAATTTTATACTACAATTAAGTATATATATTCTCATATAATTAAGACCTTGACTAAATAAAATTACATAGCATACCCCACCCCGATATTATATACGAACACATATAAGCACACACATGCCAAGTAATGTAATGGATAATCCTCTCTTCAAATATCTATAAGGAAAGGACCCAAAAGACCAACACTAAAATAAATTTTACCCTTGGGATTCAAGTAAAATGTTTCTCTAATCTTGTAAGAGTACCTACCTATAGTTAATAACTTAGTCATAAAATTAAGGTAAAGTAGTCAAGTAAATCCATACCTTGAATGTGAATCTATCCATTGTCCAAAGCCTGGTAGAAATATATCCCCCGCCTTATGCAAATTGATTCCTCCCTCTCAATCATTCAATTCAGAGGTGTGAATACCAGTAATGAAGTTTGCTCCCATTCTCATCCATCTTCTCTCAAATTATGGCAAGCGTCAAGGTTGTCCCTCCAAAATCATGCACAAAGTCCCCTGTACATTATATATGAAAAGTTCCCCCTTCGTTTGGAACGCACTCCACTAGTCTCTCATCATTTTGCAGGGTACACAATGGATTTGTCCAAAAAGTCTTGAAATTGGTAGGTGTAACTCCAAAGTCCAAACTGCATCTGCCTGGCAGACACGTACGCAAAAGGTGGAATCCTGGACTGGGAATGTGACAAATTTAAGGAGCGCCTCAAAATAAATGCGCTCTCACGGTTGTCATAATTCCACGAGGAGCACAAAATGGATTTGTTGAAGAGGGTTTAGCAACTTCAAGAAAAATGCAGCTGGCTGCGTAAAGCCACATTCTCTGCCATTGTCCTCCCGGTTGGTACCAAAATGGGGCTGAATGTGCTGGACAGAATGCCAGATTTTGTCTCATGGGATGCAAGGATTGCTAGATTTGCAGATAAAAGATTTGATAGAAAAAGGAAAGTTCTGAGCAAATGCAATTGATAGGCGTATAACCCCGTCTACCCAACCCTGACCAATGTCCTCCCTCCTTTGCCTCTGCTGAAACTGGAGCTTGTAATGGGGAATGGAAATCCATCTAGCAGAATGTTATGGAAAATGTGGAAACACCAAACAAGGTGCGTGAACTGCAAAGTGTGGAAGCGCAAACAAGGTACGGGAACTGTTTGACAGAATGCCTATGCAAAATGTAGAGCACAGACAAGGCACGTGAACTGTTTGGCAGAATTCCTTCACCCCTTGGTATGCAGTGGTTGTAGGTATGTAGAAAATGGGTTTATTGAAAACACTTTGGAAACTTGAAGAAAGGCAATTGGCAGGCTTAAAACCAAATTCTTTGCGAGCGTCCTCCCTGTGTGTGCCAAAATGAAAAAAGGAACTTTGGAACAGGGTATGGGCATCCTTCGGAGCAGAATGGATAGAGGAGTTTTGTTGAATGTTGCAATTGCAGGTAACCTTTTAGACATGTATGCAAAACGTAGAAGCATGTACTAGGCATGAAAATATCCCTGAAAGAAACAAAGATCTCGAGGGTTGCAATGATTGTAGGATGCGTACAGAATGGATTGATGAAAAGCTTTCAAAACCCCCAACAAATGCAATTAGCAGGTGAAAAGCCACATTCCACAACTTTAACCGTCATGCTGCCCAAACTGTTTCCCCCCTTTTTATGCAATTTGTCGGAAATTTGCTATCAACGGACAGGGATGCCATACCCCTGACCACCCACACCATACCATGCTCCATTCCTCTTTAATACTTTTCAGTGTCCTCTGGTCAGTTCAATAACAAAAGCGATGACTTAAAATATTTCTCTAGTTTTATTATCTTGATTTTCAATTATTTTCACACTTGTACAGTTCAGCAAAGGTGTCACTGACGGGGATGTGACAGTTGTCATTGTTGGTGAGCTGAAAAGTGCCAATGAAAGCTGTTGCTTGCCTAACTAGGCTAAGAGGGGACATGCCCAGTGGCTACCATCTCTGGGAGTATCTATAGTATAGGGGTCATCTCCTGTCTATTGGAGATAGGGGTGTGAACATTCATTTGGTTGAGGGGACATCTTCACACCCAGCTGTCGAAATAAAAACTGTCTTCTCAACAAATAAACAAATCCAATTGCAACTTAAGTTTGATAAAATTCTGATCTCCCTTATTAAATTGAAAACAATTGCCATGTTTCTTGAGGTCTTCAATGTATTCTATGGTCATGTCATCTCTAAAACATCTTTTACTTCTTCTTTATATGAATTCACTATAATAATCATTATCAGCAGTAAAATAATCATTATCAGCAGTAAAAAGAGTGAAAATGTTTTGAAATTAAAGCTAATCACTCCATTTTAAGCATCATGGTGGATACTAAAGGCAGGCATAGACATTTTAAAAAGAAGTTTATTTCTGTTCATTTATCCTTAATGCCTGCTCTGCCCATGCAAATATTCTAACAACGTTCGTTTACACCTCATAACATTCCATTTGATTAGTCGTTTAAAATGATAATTCTTCCGCGTGAAATTCCTCTTTTGCTGCTGAAAACTAATCGTATTCATTCAAAAATTGAAGGCCGCTTTTTGTATTTTATTTGCTGGATTCTTCTCAATCCCAATGCACGGTAACACCATTTTTCCTGGGCAGTTTGACTCCTATAAAACAACGTTTTGTTCCCTTATCTATTATGCCTCTTATGAATTTCTATTCGTTGGTTTTTGCATCCAAAAGAAAAAGATTTTGTTCATTGCATATGCCTCTTATGAATTTCTATTCATCGTTCTTTTGCATTCAAAAGAAAAAGATTTTGATCATTGCATACGGACATTATGGTTGTTCTCTTCTGCGAAAGCATTTTCAAATTTGACTGCTATTCATGCTTACAAGTTTTGTGACAGCTGTTTTGTGAGGTCCCCTCATTAGATAAAGAACCTTGTTTTCCCTTTTGCTTAATAAAAAAACTTGACTATGTAAGACTTGTTTTCATCTCCTTTTATAAATTCTAATCTAAGCATTCTTTAGTTCTAAAACATAGATGTTATTGTCTCTACAACTGGTAATAGTGCTCTCCAGCATTCAGTTTTCTATGCAGCATCTGAAGCATTCCATACACTACCATATAGAGTTGCTAAGATATTTTGAGAATCAAGAGCAGATAAACAAATTTAGGATTTGAGCAAACAAAAGGAATTCACTTTGTACAGTGACAGCAACAACGCTATACATTTGGTAAAAAATGCAGCTTTTCACTGTAGGACAAAGCACATAGTGCTGAATCTTCTTGAAGAGGGAAGCTGAAAGTAGAAAAGATACATACTAGTGCGAATCCAGCTGATGCATTTACAAAGGTAGTTACAAAGGAGAAGCTCGAGTTCTAACTTCTCAGAGCTTCTCTTGCTCTTATCCAAGACCGTTGGACTTAACACCCAACAAGACATTTGTTGATGTGAGTTTTGTTCCACTACAACATGCAGAATCAAATACCAAGTGTTTCGAGATGAAACATCGACTACTCAATCCTCTCTTGATATAAGGTCATCTCTCGTGTTAAGCTTGCAAAGTAAGATCATGAAATGACTTCAAGGTTCCTTCTATTGTGGATACTCGCTCAGTTGAAATAATGTGATTCGTTGGTAATCACTTAGGGGGACTTACGCTATTCATTCAATGGATATCAACTCTTGCAACTCTAATGATTTAGCTTCGCAATGTGCAATGAAAATATAGGTTCTCTCAAACTTCCATTTCAACAACTTTAACTTGCTAACTTTGGCTTGACTTCTACTCCTACTCCTAGCTAGGAATGCAAGGAATAATAGATGGCTTGGACTCTACCAAGTGGAATCTTGTCAACGACTTCAACTTCACCTAGTGCAAGCTTCTAAAGATCTCAAATGGTTTTCATATCAACACCTTCTCCTTAATCCAATTTGGAAGTACAAACTAAGGATCCAACGCCGATTGAACTTAAGTGCAATGACTAGCTTACCACACAAGGCTTCCTCACAATCAACAAGGAGGCTAGTGGCCTAGTATACTTGAGTCAAACAAACAAACATCCACAATTACTTTCATCCAACTAA
>MU224982.1:1139732-1152581 GCA_018584345.1 Thuja plicata | reverse complement strand
GGAGGCTAGTGGCCTAGTATACTTGAGTCAAACAAACAAACATCCACAATTACTTTCATCCAACTAACTACTTCAACATGGAAATAAATCTACTCCAAGTAAGAGATTGAAGAAACCATGAAATACTTCAAACGTCACATACATTCACCATAAAAGCCAACAATGAAAGAAGGAATAATTTTGGTAGTATTATATCAACAATGAGATCAAGTCTTCCTTGACTAGCCTACTCTACTCTATCTTCTCTCCTATTCTAATCTAATGCTCCTTAGCTCTTGAATCTAACTTTTGAATATATCGCTTACAAATGAGAAGGTCTTGGCCTTTTATAGATGTTCAATTACAACAAAGGGCCAAGATTCATGTAAATCAAGGGCCGAGATTCAATCCTATAAACCCTAATTAGGGTTGCCAATTTTCAACCAATTACATGAAGGCACCAAATCTTGGGCCAATAAGAAAATTACAAAGAATTCTCAACCAAAGAGAAAATAGGACACTTGGCGTGTTGTGATTGCTTGTGCTTGAAATCTAGAATTTTCTGATTGGAGGAGAAAACCAATTGCCACATCATCATCCTTATCCTGTAGCTCTGATTGTGAAAAGAAAATATCTTTTCATACTCAACATTTCTAACTTTGATTAACTCTTCCGAAACTATCAACTCCTTAGAGATGAATGGGATGACATGTTCCCAAATTGCTTCATCCTCTCAACTCTTCCATCTTTCACTCTTGGAAATCTTCTCATGGCATGATTTGGATTGGCATCCTTGAACTTGCACCAGATCTGATTTGAACTTGATTGTACTTGAAAATGCCTTCAAGTGCTTGGACTTGTCCCTCTGATCTCGATCTTGAATCCCAACTTGATCTCAATTTGAATAGCCTTGGTGTCTTGTCCTTCGGTGACTTGGTGTGAACTTCCTTCCCACTTGAGATCTTTGAACTTGAACCTTGGGTCATTCCTTTGTTCACCTCCTTGAATTCTTATTTTTGCCTTGAATATTCATCTCATTTGGATTCCTCAAGCATGAGCTTGAAGTCTTCACTTGTTGGCATGATAATGGAGGGTATGCATTCCATCCTTGCTTTGATCATCCAAGTTGTTCCAAGATTTTCTCTCCAAGGAAAATAGCTTCCCATGATTTCGTTGCCAAGAGTTCCAAGACTTGCCATCCAAGGAAAATAGCTTCTTTCCCCACCTTTCACTTTGGTTGTCTTTTCTTTCCCTCGGGGAGTCCTTGAACGTGAAATCTGAAACATCTTCTTTGAGTCTCGAACATCTCCCTTAGCCTGCAAAATATCAAGGAAACATGTCCTTAGATACCCATGTTCAAGATACCACAAAAAAAACTTTGAGAAATAAGAAATTAGGAAGCAAAATCTTTGGAGGATGCCAACGAAATTGGATCAAAACTTTAAACATGAAGCTATTTCCAGATTTCCACACATCTCTCTACCATGAATTACCTTTCAAAGATCTAAAGATTTAATCCACTAGCCATGATTATCAATTCTCAGATTATGACAAGATTTCAATTCTGATTATTTCCTTAATTAAACATCCTTTAAAGATCCAAAACTTGAGAAATGAAAACTAAGGAAGATGGGGCTTGGTCTCGCTTGGAAATCAAATCAAATCTGCCATCCTTACTACCCTTCCACAACTTGGAAAGAAAGTCAGTCCTAATCAAACCTGGAACTTCCCCATAATTCTGAGATTTTGATGCTTGAAGTGAATGTCAGAATTATAAATTTAGAGTTTGATTGCATTGAAATTACATCTCTTTACAACAAGAACTAAGATGTTGATTCACTAGAGTGAAAAGAAAAGGAGAGCAAGGGAAAGAGTTTTGAAAACAACCCCTACCTATACCCGCAATCTTTCACCAAAGACAAAATTCGAAAGCAATCAAACCCCCACCTTGCTGAAAAATCTGAGATTTCACAACCAGCCAGCTCCCTTCTTGCATAAACGATATTCAAATTTGTTCCTCACCTTGAAGAAGTTGGGAGAATGAATGGAAATAAGATCTTCCACAAGCTTTGCTTCCAAAAAACGTATTTCGATATAATTAAGTCTGCCTTGCTTTGCTGAGAAAGAAATCGCATGTCAAATGGTGTCTAAATGAATCCAAATCGCCCCCCATATATACCTTGTTGCTCACACTTCCCAAGGAGGCCGACTTGCACTATCAATTTCCAAAATAAAACATGAAATAATCTCCCCCCTAAGGCCGACTTTCCTTGTATTTAATTTCTTGTTGTTTGTTGTTGTTTTCTTAGGAAAATGCACCATGATAGGGCCAACTTGCATTGGAATCAATGTTAAGAGCATGGCGGAATTGTCCTATCCATGGGACGATTCCGCTTAAGGGAAACATGGAGAGCTCCTTCCCCAAGGACTGAAATCCACCAAGCAATGCCAAGACATCCTCGCCATGGCCAAAGCACTCCATCTCAAAGCCTTATGGGGGAGCAGAAATCTAGGGTCTATAGGACAACCAAGTCCATGGCGGAATTGTCCTATCCATGGGACAATTCCTCCCAAGGAAGACATCACTTAACTAGCCCTCCCAAGGTTGGATTCTTCTAAAACTCTTGCCAAACATCACCATTCCACCTAAGGAGCCAAAATGAAGTCACCAAGGAGGGGCGGAAATTTTAAGGTCATAGGACAAACCCCTGTCCTATAGGAGGTCGGAATCCGCCCAGAAATGGGACAGAGTAAATTTTATACTAAGCCAATTTTTAGTTCAGGGGCAAGAGAATTTATACAAATATAACATTTAAGTATAAGTCTGATTTATTTAAATCAAGCTTATACTTTAATTTATATTTGTATAAATACCTTTCAAGATGTTTGAGATAGGTTTCAGCTTCATAGGAGTTAAGGTGCAGATTCTAGATTTTGGGAGTTTTTAAAATATTTCAGGACTTAGCCAAATTTCAAGATTAAGCACGCCATCAGCAGAGCTACCTCCCACAACCTATCTCGACTTTCTAAGATCAAATTGAAGCTGGAACAAGGATTCTCAAAGGGTTTAAACTTGTTTCATCGCAAATCCTTTGGTTTTGATCTCATATTCCCAAAAGATTTAGCACAACTCTCATTAATTTCTTATACTTTAAGTTATATTTGTATAAATACCTTTCAAGATGTTTGAGACAGGTTTCAACTTTATAGGAGTTAAGGTGCAGGTTCTAGATTTTGGGGGTTTTTTAAATATTTCAGGACTTAGCCAAATTTCAGGATTAAGCACGCCATTAACAGAGCTACCTCCCACAACCTATCTCGACTTTCTAAGATCAAATTGAAGCTGGAACAAGGATTCTCAAAGGGTTTAAACTTGTTTCATTGCAAATCCTTTGGTTTTGATCTCATATTCCCGAAAGATTTAGCACAACTCTCGTTAATTTATTATACTTTAAGTTATATTTGTATAAATACCTTTCAGGATGTTTGAGATAGGTTTTAGCTTCATAGGAGTTAAGGTGCAAATTCTAGATTTCGGGGGTTTTTAAAATATTTCAGGACTTAGCCAAATTTCAGGATTAAGCATGCCATCAGCAGAGCTACCTCCCACAACCTATCTCGACTTTCTAAGATCAAATTGAAGCTGGAACACGGATTCTCAAAGGGTTTAAACTTGTTTCATCACAAATCCTTTGGTTTTGATCTCATATTCCCAAAAGATTTAGCACAACTCTCGTCCATGTTCCAGACAGACTTGACTTCCCAGCAGGCCAAAATTGCCAAAACCAACTCTTGAACTTCACTTGCCGGACCTAAGGACTTGAAAACTGGCGCCAACAAAGACAACCTAAGACCACTACTCCTACCGCTTGCAAAAGAGGGGGGTCCCTATTTGCAATGGGGCGATGGTGTGAAAACCTCACAACAACATTCATGTTAAGAACATTATGCTTCTATTTCTCAAACACATTTCTACAACGATTTTTATATAGTGATTGGTAATGAAGAAAGGGGGCTTTTACTTCCCATTCTTACTCGTTTGATTCTCCTAGGCTCTCCACTTTATACACCAGAGGCATATATCTTTGCGTACATCTTGCATTGTACTCTACCATGTTTGCTTTTGCTTTTGTATTTCTTAAAAAAACATGACCCTGTCATGCTTTTGTAAGCAAATCATTTAAGTTTTCCTTATTTAACTCTGTGTAAGTTAGATTGGCTCGATTGTATCACCATCTCCCTGTCATCTTTGCAAAGTAATAAAATCTTGTATGTTATTTATACAAAATAAAATATGATATATATAAGTAGACTTAATTTATCATGATTTGCAACATTTTAGTTTTATTTTAGACACATTTAGCTTAAGCTTAGAAACAGATTGAACTCTGTAACCTAAAAGGATGAAGTCGACAATTTGTTGTTTGAACTCTCATCACACCATTAATCATAAAACATAGAATCTTTTTAGTTCTAGTGTTTGCTATTCTTCCCATTCTGCACATCTCATTGCTTTAGCAATATAGTTTGTTTTTGAGTCATCCGAGTAGTATCTTTAGAGAGCTATACATTATGGTTTCACCATACAACCCTACATGAGGTTTAGTATGAGATTGAGGATATCTTCAGGGATAAATGATGATGGGTGCAAATGCTAGTCAGAAATCAGAATGCCATCTCATCAACGAGTGGAGGAATTGGTCCTAAGATGTGCTAGCCATAATAAGAAAGCATAAAATTGCCATCATATGAGCACAAACTTTAAAGGACAAGCATTGCACCTAAAGTTCTACCTAATTTTATGCAGCACTAGATTGGGTTGGCAACTAATTTGAGATTATGCCAAGTTGTCATTGTTGGAGATAGGGGTGTGAACATTCATTTGGTTGAGGGGACATCTTCACACCCCAGCTGTTGAAATAAAAACTGTCTTCTCAACAATTAAACAAATCCAACTGCAAATTAAGTTTGATAAAATTCTGATCTCCCTTACTAAATTGAAAACAATTGCCATGTTTCTTGAGGTCTTTAATGTATTCTATAGTCACGTCATCTCTAAAACATCTTTTATTTCTCCCTTATACGAATTCATAATAATCATCATTATCAGCAGTAAAAAGAGTGAAAATGTTTTGAAATTAAAGCAAATCATTCCATTCTAAGCATCATGGTGAATAATAAAGGCAAGCATAAACATTTTAAAAAGAAGCTTATTTCTGTTCATTTATCCTTAATGCCTGCTCTGCCCATGCAAATATTCTAACAACGTTCTTTTACACCTCATAACATTCCATTTGATGAGTCTTTTAAAATGCTAATTCTTCCGCGTGAAATTTCTCTTTTGCTGCTGAAAACTAATCTTATTCATTCAAAAATTGAAGGCCGCTTTTTGTATTTTATTTGTTGGATTCTTCTCAATCCCAATGCATGGTAACAACATTTTTCCTAGGCAGTTTGACTCCTATAAAACAACGTTTTGTTCCCTTATCTATTATGCCTCTTATGAATTTCTATTCATTGGTCTTTTGCATCCAAAAGAGAAAGATTTTGTTCATTGCATATGCCTCTTATGAATTTCTATTCACTGGTCTTTTGCATCCAAAAGAAAAAGATTTTGTTCATTGTATATGCCTCTTATGAATTTCTATTCATCGGTCTTTTGCATTCAAAAGAAAAAGATTTTGTTCATTGCATACGGACATTATGGTTGTTCTCTTCTGCGAAAGCCTTTTCAAATTTGACTGCTATTCATGCTTACAAGTTTTGTGACAGCTGTTTTGTGAGGTCCCCTCATTAGATAAAGAACCTTGTTTTCCCTTTTACTTAATAAAAAAACTTTACTATATAAGACTTGTTTTCATCTCCTTTTATAAATTCTAATCTAAGCATTCTTTAGTTCTAAAACATAGATGTATTCTCTCTACAACTGGTCATAGAGCTCTCCAGCATTCAGTTTTCTATGCAGCATTTGAAGCATTCCATACACTACCATATAGAGTCGCTAAGATATGTTGAGAATCAAGAGCAGATAAACAAATTTAGGATTTGAGCAAACAAAAGGAATTCCCTTTGTACAGTGACAGAAACAACGCTATACATTTGGTAAAAAATGCAGCTTTTCACAGTAGGACAAAGCACATAGTGCTGAGTCTTCTTGAAGAAGGAAGCTGAAAGTAGAAAAGATACATACTAGTGCGAATCCAGCTGATGCATTTACAAAGTTAGTTACAAAGGAGAAGCTCGAGTTCTCACTTCTCAGAGCTTCTCTTGCTCTTATCCAAGACCGTTGGACTTAACAACCAACAGTAACACCCAACAGGACATTCATGTTGAAGAACATTATCCTTCTATTTCTCAGACACATTTCTACAACGATTTTTATATAGTGATTGGGAATGAAGAAAGGGGGCTTTTACTTCTCATTCTTACTCGTTTGATTCTCCTAGGCTCTCCACTTTATACACCAGAGGCATATATCTTTGCGTACATCTTGCATTCTACTCTACCATGTTTGCTTTTGTATTTGTATTTCTTAAGATAACATGACCCTGTCATGCTTTTGTAAGCAAATCATTTAAGTTTTCCTTATTTAACTGTGTAAGTTAGATTGGCACGATTGTATCACCATCTCCCTGTCATCTTTGCACAGTGATAAAATCTTGTATGTTATTTATACAAAATAAAATATGAATATATAAGTAGACCTAATTTATCATGATTTGCAACATTTTAGTTTAATTTTAGACACATTTAGCTTAAGATTAGAAACAGATTCCTACATAATTCATAGGCTTAGTTACATACATATATGTTGAGCACAAGTTCTATCTTTATTGATCGTTTGTTGAAGTTGAAAGATCAAAATGAGGGTTTGATCACTTTAATAAGTTCCTACATAATTATTCACTTCCCCTTTATCACAAGTTGTACGGTGAACTATTTTGTAAAATTTAGTAGACTACTTTTTGGCGTCATATTTTGAACCCATTTCATACTTTCAATATTGCAAGTTGTAAATTGAACTATTTTATAAAATTCAGTAGTCTACTTTTTGGCATCATTTTTTGAACCCATTTCATAATTTCAATGTTGCTTTAATTTTTTAATAATATTGTTGTATTAATTCTATATTGGTGTATATTTGTAATGTAAGATTTTCTAACACTATACAAGACTATTTTACTTTTTGCACAAGACATTTGAATGAAACTATGGATGCTAATGCAGCTGCAATAACATATTCTGAAACCCATTTTTGTCTCACGCATTTTGTTTTTGCACATTCTTCTATTTTGGTTGTGATTCTTATCTTCTATATTAGATTATTTTTAATGTAATCCAATTTGATTATTTAATCTAGTTTTATATTTGTATAAATCCCAATCCTATTATATGATTACATTAATAAAGATTTATATGTTTTTATTAATTTAATCAATACATTTAAATGCAAATTTAATTTACTTAAAGTAATTCAATTTACTTATTCTAATACTTAAAAACCTCAGTTGCTTCAAAATGAATTAATGTGTTTTATTGCACCTTCTGCATTAGGAAATGGAGTTGCTTTGTTGCACTGGGTGTTAAAACTATGGTTGCTTGCTATAGTATAATATGGCCAAGCGCTATATACCTTGGTCCGTGGATACTTTTGATGTTTGTTTGGGATGCACAATGCTACAATCAATAGAATGGTTTGCCAAATCAAAATGTAGATTGTGCAATGCCAAAACAATGAATGAATGAAAATGCACCTTACACCATTATGAATCTTAACCACATCAAATAGAAAATGGCTTAATTCAATGAATAATGTAGTCATTGAGGTAGGTTTTGGGTACATGTTAAAGGAGGTATGGAGTGTGCTTAAACACATAAGTAAATAATTGTCATGATTTGAGGTTAGCAACTTTTCATGATAAGCAAATGGAGCATGGAAGGCAGATGGGCCATAATGGGTAAAATTCAAAATTTCAATACTCAGACCGACTACAATCCAGATGGCGAGGGTTTTCAAGTGGCAAACGATGGTTGAATGCAACACAGTACTAAGTGCATCGCCAGTTTCAAGGACAAATTAGTACAGTGACATGGCCTGCTAATAAAAAATATTTTCAAAGTGCTGTGGGTGGTTGGAAAGCACCTGCAACTTTTCCCAACAATATCCCTATTGCCAAAACTAGTCCTTTTGGTGCTCACTTCAATCCGCCTCTTTCGAACAGAACTTGCTACTGAAATGCCCAATCAAGAAAGACTTGTTGGCCAAAGCAAAGAACAATAAATGATTGCCAAAACTGCAAAATAAAACCTTCTCCTGAACTCTTCAACAAAAAGATTCTGAGTCTCGTCGCTGGATACCGAAACAAAATAAGGGCAATTAGTCTCTGCTTTGCAAACTTGTTCTACCTCAAATTGGAAAGTAGGACTCCAAACGAAAAAAATTGAAGTCACCTTTTTAGAAGATTCACTTTCTACTCAGATACAAATATGTGCGAGCGATCCCTAATCTATTTGTTTTGGAAATTATCTCCTGATAAGTATATTTTGTTTCAATGGATAGATGATCATTGGAAAAGGGGTCAATGAAGAATTTTTCCTAAAATAAGTGAAGTGGTTATTTTTGGTACTTTTCTCCTATAAACAGGATATAGACATTGTCTTTAAGAGTAAATCTTGGTTTTTGGAAGGATCAAGGTTATATATGCAACCTTGGACACCAAATTTTTGTCCTTTTGTCCATTTTCCACAACTACTAAGTTTATTCCTTTTGGGGTTCAGTTGTAGTCTTTGCCTCTAGAATACAGAAAGTTAGTGGAAATCTTGGAGAACCAAATGGGCAATTTAATGAAACATGATTTATTTTTCTTTGATGATCATGAATGTCCTATTAGATAATGTGTCCTATTGGATGCAACAAAAGATTTTCCAAAAGATTTTCTAATTCATTCCAAAAATGGGGTTTGGAAGCAACCTATCTTTCTAAAAGCCCACAATCAGTTTGTGGTTCTTGTCATATGATAGGACATTTTAGTAAAAACAACCACAATACTATTAAAGCCCCTGTTAGGATTTGTGAGGATCCAGAAACTGCACTGTTAATCTCAGGATTAAATGATAACATCCCTTTTCAAGAAATTGATATTGAAAGAAATGTGGCTGATAATATTGGGATTCCGGTGAGATATAAAGTTGTTTTTTCAAAGCAAAACTATCTTACAAGTTCTCTGTGTAGAGCTAGCTAGCCAGCGGGAAGCCCTCACCAACACATCTGTTATAGTAATCATAATAAAGATTCTTTGGCTTAATATCTCAGAGTCATGTGACGCTTCAACAAGATGGAGGTTTTAAAAGCCTGAGAGGATATTTATCTAATTCTAAAATCAAATCTACTATTAGAAATAGTTTGAAAATTTTGAAGTAAGATTCATGGGTTTAGGATATTATTATTGCTCAGGGTTTATTCCTTCATACAAATGAAATTATGCATAATGAATTGGTGCAAAATGAGAAAATCCATACAATCTATAAAAATATATTTATCCTCAGCAGAGGTATTTAAGGGAGTCCAATCTCAAAATCAAGAAGTTTGCTAACAACCATAGACCTAGAGCAGAATGGATTCACAATTTAGCTGTTGGTACTTTGGGACATTCACAAGATCAGGGTTTTCTTAATAATGTTGTACAAAACTCACTAGAAAAAGAGGATATTGATTAATTTCCCATTAAAAATGTGTGTTATGGTTCTCTCAGAAGATCAGGGCACGGAGTAAGTTCAGTAGGTCAGAACCAAAATGGGGCTCATAATTCAATTTGTATTAAAGATAAATGAGAGGAACATGAGTTACCTTATGTACATGACTGATAGAGAATTTTGCCTAATCTAAGTATGAGCTTTTCACTTCAAGTAAGCACCCTTCTTCCACGTATCTTCAAGAGGGTCAGAACGAGGCAATCCTTTTAGGCATTCGAATTAGTCAAGATTAGCAAAAAGACGTGGTGTAGGATTCTTTGTCAGTTAGAAAGGTTGAACATTTTCAGAAAGAGTTTCTTCTCAAATAAGAACTCTCTCAAAGGACAAGATTCCTAGTTTCCTCCCTCTATCACAAGATTCTCAATATGAAGCTCTCCTTCAGATATCCACAAGCTTTTTCAATAGAACAGGGAGTCAAAAATAGTGGACCTTGTTATGGATAAGGTGGAAGCACAACTTGTACACAAAATTGCATATGAGGTAATGAATGAACCTTCATTCTTTGACTATGATATACCTCTATCCATCTCTCAAACAGAGTTGGTAAAAATGAAAGTTAAGTTGCACAAACCAAAACCAAAAGGCAGAAAGCCAAAAATCAAGAAAACTCCAGAAGAAGTAGAGGTAGGCATCCAAGCCATATTGGATAAAAACTGTAGATTAAGGAGGGCATGTACTGCCCCTTCTCAATGGCAATGAGGATTATTATTTAGAATGCCCCTAAATGGAGGCTCCTCATCAAGCATCAAATTTACGCTTATGGCACAAACATTGTTTTACTGCAAGGAAAAAGTTCTTAGAATCTCAAGCGTTACATTTTTTTTAGTAAATGGTCAAAATTGCAATCTGCACATGTCCCTCTGAATGGTGCTTTAGGTGAATTATATATTATATGGAATCCTAAAAAAGTTTTGGGAAAAGGGGTGGCTCCATCTCATAATTGGATCCTTCTACATTGTTTTCATTTTGATCTTCAATTTTGGCTCTTGAATGTGTACGACCCTTCATCTATAGTTGAGAAAAATTCTTTTATGGAACATTCTATCAAAACTTTTGGATCAATTAGAGTATGAACAAGTGACCCTTGGGGAAGACTTTAAAATTGAGATAAAAAGGGCAATTATTTCACCACCAAAAACTGTTTCTAATTTTTCAGAATTTGTGGCAGAAAATGGTTTGTTAGATTGTATTCCATCTTACGGGAATATACATGGACCGAGCTATTGCAGTCAAGTTGGATCATTTTTTCATCAACCAATGTAGGTTGGAGCTCTCTTAATTGTAATTGGCCATCACAAATTCTTTCATTCATTGGATCAGATCATTTCTTACTTCAGTTATCAATCAATTATATAAATAAGATTAAGCATATCATATTCTACTTAAAATTTGAAGCTATGTAATTCAGATATCCCCATCCATTCCTTTGATCAAGGTCTATTGACAGAATACACCTTTTTGTTAAGGCTCAAGAATGTTTCAATTTTGAAAAATTACAATTTGTTAAAAGAACATCAAAAGTTAGAATGATTATGATTTCAAAAATAAGAAGAATTTTTGAATCAATTATCTGATTTAAATGAATATGTCATTCAACATAATTTATTAGCCCAATCTTATGAAATTTAGAACTCCATTCAAAATCATCTTTAGGAAATTTATCAGACTGAGGAGGTTTACTAGAGACAAAAGTTTAGAGAATTGTGGCTTATAGAAGGGGATAAGAACATGTTTTTTTCATGATTCAGCTAAAATCTGAAAATAGTCCAACTCTATATTCCAGATTTTAAATTCTTCGGAGAAGATTTGGACTAGTGAACAAGATATCCAACAAGAGGCTTCTTCTTTTTTCTCTAATCACTTTACCAAGCATACGTCAGATAGTAATGATATCGAGGAAAAATAAATTAACATTTTCCAAAATATTTTTTCATTGATTTCAAAAGAGGATAATGTTTTTTTGCTCAAACCTTTCAGCTTGGAAGAAGTAAAAAAAAATTAGTTTCTTTATTAGCCATAGAAAAAGCTCCTAGTCCAAATGGATTATAGCATTATTCTTTCAAAAGTGTTGGGAGTTCATAGCTTTTGATTTTCTCATGGCTATGGAAGAATCAAGAAAGCATGCCAAGATGCTAATATAGTTTAATACCAATTTCTTGGCTCTTACTCCTAAAGATAGCACTCAAAGCACTTTTGCGGATTTTAGAACAATATTATTGTACAACACGGTAGACAAATAGTAACTAAAGAAATCTCCCTCGGGCTAGCAATCAGTTTTTGTCCTAGGAAGGGAAACCCTAGAAGAAGCTCTAATTGCACATGAAGTTCTTCACACTATTCATACAAAAAAAATTCAAGCCGCAATGATAAAAGTAGACATGCTTAAGGCATATGATAGGATCAACTGGGAGTACCTCATGAAAGTATTGTCTTGATTTGATTTTTCATCAAGATGGTGTAAATGGATACTCTCATTTATATCGAGAGCTAAATTTTCTTTGCTAGTTAATGACAAACCTAAAGTATTTTACAATTCATCTCAAGATGTAAGAAAAGGAGACCCCTTCTCTCCTTTCTTGTTCATCATCTTGGCTCAAGCTCTTAGTAGATCATTTACAACAACTCACAATTCAACTAATTGGAAGGGTATTCATTTTTCAGGATCTGATAGCTGAGCCACTCACATCCTCTTTGTTGATGACACTCTATTGTTTGGAAAATATACTTTATGAGAAGCCAAGGTACAAAACTCAGTTTTGGAGGGCTATTGCTCACTTTCCAAATACAAGGTGAATTCTTCTAAATCCAAAATCTTTTTCCTTAATATTCCAACAAATAATATTTTAAAAGATTCACGATCTTCTTGGATTTAGGAAGAAATTTTTTCCTTTTAAATACTTAGGAATTCCTTCTTTCATTAGGGTAAACAAAATCTCTTTCTAGACTAACATTTTATCATCAATTTAAAATAGACCGGCTTCTTGAAGAGATAGGTTGTGTATGCACCCTAAAATGGTCGCCTAGACTTTGGGCCCCATTTCTCAATTTATCAAATCCCTGAATCAATATTTTCAAATATCAACAATATCAATTATATCAATTTCCTTGATCAAATCA
>MU224982.1:1090089-1119671 GCA_018584345.1 Thuja plicata | reverse complement strand
GGAGATCTTTGTAGTTACAAAGAAATGGAATAGGGATTCAAAGTGCAAAATATGATGGTTTCAAAACTAAATGATAAAATATTCCTTCTAATTATTCATTGAATTTATCTAAAAACCATCATTGAAATCAAACCTAGTCAAGTAAAAGGATTACACTACGAAATTCCACAATTTGGCTATAGTGATTCTACAATTTGGCCATAGCGTTTCCTCATTTATAAGTCGAAGTGAAAGAGCTCAAGTATGTACATTGTCTCTTTTTTTTCTTAGAATGACTCAAATCACATAATGGAAAAGAAAGAGAAAATGTAGCCTACAATCTTTTTAAATTTAAAATATTTAGAACAAGTGACCTAGTCCTACTATATGATAGCAAGTTTAAGAAACTTGGAAAGTTGAGGGTCTAGTGGTTAGGTCCATACTGCATCCATGAAATCACAAAATCTGGGGCGGCAATGCTGAGACAATTGGATGGAAATTTGGTAGCAGGGCATATAAATGGTGCATGCCTCAAGCATTACCATTAGTCTGCAGCATAAACGAAAATCACAAAACAATCAAATCCTTTGTATATTATAAACTATAGTTAATAAACCAAAACACCATAAAAAAAATTTATAAAAAAGAAAAAACATAAACTCATAAGTAGAAACGACTAGGATAGCTCACCAACAAAAAAATGTATTCTACCCTCCCATCTATTTAATAGTTCACACTCCATCTTATTCATTGATGGGTCACTCCTCACATACTCTCATGATATGATACCAAATAATGGGTCACTCCTTACATGCTCTCATGCTCTAATGCCAAACGATGGCTCACACTCGACCTCCTAAACCTTGGACAAACCTTTAAACCCACAATAGACTTCCCAATCTAAAAGCAACACGAACTAAAACAACAAAGTAGTCATTTTTTTAATAGCACATTTTGGGTGACAGGAACTTCTAGAAACACAATAAATAACAGAGCAACACAATGATCAGTTCATTATCAATTCAATGATAAACAACCAAATCAAAAAATGACATGAATGATTAATTTGTTTTTGCAATGATAAAATATTTACAAAACATCATTGTCAACCTTTATTCAGATGGCACCCAACAGGGCTGATTACAACCACAGTCAGATTGTTCCATTGCTTCCTCTCTATCTAAACCATGTCATCTCTTTGCAAAAAGAACTCCATCATAAGCAACCTCTTGTTTACACTTTATCTAATGTCCCTCAATAATTGGTTTCTTAAGCCAACTTGGTACTTTATATCCATGATTATCCAATTTTCTTTTCTGCTTATTAACTTGTATATCTACATACTTATGTCTACATACATAATCAAAATCATCATTTTTACCTCCATTTTTACCTATGCAGTAATCTATTGTCCATATTTGCTTCCATCCTTGCCTTCATTGCTTGTTTATTCTCCATTTTTGTAGGCTTCTTTTCCTTTACCTACAACGTGTTTTGAGGCATACCTAACCAACCCCTTAGACCAGTCTATCAACCTTTAAAGGCACGGTTGTCACTTTAGTATAGAGTGCTTCCTGGGCCTGCAAACCTGGCTTTCTGCATCTAACACCAAGTTTTACCACATAATCCCCAAGTGTTATTGGGATTATTTGACACTCTCCTTGAGGCAGTCGTCCTCCAAAAAGATCAAAGCCTAGATCATTCTCCAGGCCTCCCAACTACAAGAATCTAAGAGGCCTAATTATGGCACCTAATAAAGGAACACCCAATAGAATGGATATTTTCTATAGGACAGGTTTTGGAAACTGTTATGGTACCTACCAATGGCCTATATTCCAAGTTTCGGGTTTTAAAACCATCCTTCCAGTGAGTTATGGGGATTTTACCCAATAACTAAGCCAGACACATTTTGGATGCCTAGCTTTTCATCATTGCAAATTCCTCCCAACTGCATCTTCCCATCTTGTGACTATGATGATCCTAATGTACATCCTCCAAACTCCCTTTCCACCAATTTGTAGAGTCTTTCAGTGTTCCATTTGGGAGAAATGGAGGCTAATGGAAGGGAGGTTTTGTTGGATGTTGTAGTTGCAAGTGCCCTGGGAGACATGTATGCAAAATGTGGAAGCATGGCCAAGGCACGTAAACTGTTCGACAAAATAAATCAAAGAAATGTGGTTTCATTGACTGCAATGATTGGAAGATATGCACAAAATGGATATGTTGAAAACGCTTTAGAAGATTTCAAACAAATGCAGTTGGCAAGTGTAAATCCAAATGCCACAACCCTTGCCAGCATCCTTCTAGTCTATGTCAAAATGGGAGCTTTCGAACAGGGTATGGATATTCATCAAAAGATAATGGAAGAGGGATATTTGTCAGATGTTATAGTTGCAAGCTCCCTGGTAGACATGTATGCAAAATGTGGAAGGATAGACAAGGTACATCAACTGTTTGACAAAATGCCTCAAAGAAATGAGGTCTCATGGACTACAATGATTGTAGGATATGAACTAAATGGATTTGTGGAAAAGGATCTAGAAAATTTTAAACAAATGCAATTGGTAGGTGTAAAGCCAAATTCCACAACCTTTGCAAGCATCCTTCCAGCCTGTGACAAAATTGGAGCTTTGGAACAAGACATTGATATCCATCAAAGCATAACAGAGGGGGAACTTTTATCAAATATTTTAGTTTTCAGTGCCTTAGTAGACATGTATGTTAAATGTGGAAACATAGACAAGGCACATAAATTTTTTGACAAATTGCCTCAAAGAGATGTCGTCTCATGGACTGCCATGATTGGGGGATATGTTCAAAATGGGTTTGTTGAAAAGGCATTAGAAACTTTTAAGCAAATGTAGTTGGTGGATGTAAAGCCAAACTCCCCAACCTTTTCTAGCATACTCCCTTCTTGTGGTCAAGTTGGAGCTTTGGAATTGGGCATTTTTAGGTAATTTAGAGGGCTAGCACACTTTAGCCATTAGTTGAATATTTGATGACTATATCAAACATTCCAATATGCATCAAACTATATTACAGTCACAATCTCAATCAGACAGCGTTCAAACCCCATTGCAGACAATCTCAATCAAAATTAGGGGTTCAAACCCTATTATAGACAATCTGTATAATGGATAAGAAATCCACGACTTTGGCCAGCTCCCTGGTAAAGCTTTGGTCTTCTCTGCACTGCCAACAATATCCCAGCTAATCCCAATCCTAGCAAAACTATAAAATATGCAGCAGATGACATTTTTGGGGAACAAATTGGCTTCAAACTTTTTAAAACTAGTACTAATAAATAGATGCGTTCAAATTCTCACAAGAGTCAGGAAAAAAAAATCACATTACCTTAGTGTCGAATCCGCAGTGCCAAATCCGCCCTCCAAAGTGAAGGTTAGCTCAATGAGCTTCCAATACACAGTGCCGATGAGGTTTCGCGTGCTGTAACCTTGAAAAGATTCACCGTGGTAATAATGAAATGAAATCTTTTTTTTTTAAATTATTCCTGTGGTCAAAATTTTGACGAACATGGGCACGGATTAAAAAAAAATGAAAGTTTTCCTTCTATAATCCGACCAACCAAAAAAAATTTATTTCATGGTCAAAAATTTTGTTAGAAAAACTAGGTCAAATTTACTAGTGCTTACATATCTTGAAATTATAGGTACAAGTCTTTGTGTATCAGCTTGATCATTATTTTGATCTTCATTATGTTCTTCATCACCTTGCACATTATTTTGATTATCATCCTGACCGTCGGTAATTGCAGTCTGATCGTCGGTTGCAACATTCTGTTGTTATGGAATTAAGCACTGTTGCTCAGGCAGAGTGTTGGGTTCTTCACAGTATACAAACTTGTTGTGGTCCTCTAGTTCTTTTGTGCTTTCTAGCTCATTCTTTTCTGCAAATTCATCTATCTTTACATTTGCATTTTCAACATTTTTGTTAGAAGCCTTGATAGGACATTTATAAGCTTTGTTTTTGGTGGAATACCCTAGAAAAATACCTTCATCACTCTTGGCATCAAGCTTTCTGATTCTATCATCCTTTAAGACATAACATTGACTACCAAATATCTTGAAGTAACTTACATTGGGTGTTTTACCATACCATAGCTCATAAGGTGTCTTCTTTGTGCCCTTCTTCAATTGTACTCTGTTCAATGTGTAGATAGCAGTATTGACAGCTTCTCTCCAGAAGATTTGGGTTATGCCTTTCTCTATCATCAGTGTTCTAGCACAATCAACTATTGATATGTTCCTTCTCTCAACAATCCCATTTTGCTATGGTGTTCTTGGTGCAGAAACCTGTATTTTTATACCGCGCTCATTACAGAAATTAGTGAATTCATCTGATATAAATTATCCTCCTCTATCTGACCTCAAGCATTTCAAATCCTTACCACTTTGTTTCTCTACCATAGCCTTATACCATTTAAACATCTTGAATGCTTCAGATTTATCTTTAAGAAACATAATTGTCATCATTCTAGAGTAATGATCAACAAAGAGAATAAAATATCTATCTCCATAATAACTCTTTGTCCTCATTGGTCCACATAAATCAATATGGACTAATTCTAGAAAATCATCATATGTATGGGTTTTACTTTTGAAACTAGACTTTGTCATTTTACCTTTTTGACAATTTTTGCACATGATGTTGTCTGGCTTTGTCATCGTAGGTAAGCCTCTTACATTTCCCCTTCTATTTATTTTCATCATGTTGTCAAAATTCACATGACATAATATTTTGTGCCGCAACCATATTTCTTCATTTCTAGTCATTAAGAAAGTGGTGTTAGTATCATTCAGATAGAATAAGTTACCTTTAGTCTGTTCACCGGTACCAATAAGTCTTCCTGATTCATTGAAGATCTTTGCCTTATTATTCTTAAATGCTACGCTGTGACCTGAATTATTCAGCTGAGAAACACTCAACAGATTTTAATTCAATCCTTTTACCCAATAAGCATTTTCACATTTAATCAGGTTATTCAACATTAGAGTTCCTTTACGTTCAAATGGACAAGGTGTATCATTACCCATTCTTACTGTACCACCATTATAATGCTCAAAAGTGTTAAACTTTTCTTTGTCATCGGTCATGTGATGAGTGCAACCACTATCTATAATCTAGATGTCATTCTTGCTAACCTTAGATATGAGTGCAGTTTCTACATACCTTTCATCTTCATCTAAATCATCCTTCTCAACCAAAAATACCATCTCGATGTCTTCATCAGGTTCGGTGTCAGTATATTCATCTTTGCAAGCCACTAGGTAGCTATACTTCTTGCCTTTTTCCTTGTAGTCTCGGGTATCTCTTCTTACTAATTGTCGGTAACCTCTGTAATCTTTGTTATCACCTCTCTCAAACTTCTTCTCAAACGATCTATCATTACTTCTGTCATCTTTTCTTCTGTTAGGATAGCTTGTAGCAAAGTGTCCAATCTCTTTACAATTAAAGCATACAAGTGGTAACTTGCCTTTGTATTTACCTTTGCCTCTCTGCATTCTTTTGGCCATAAGTGCTTCTATTTCATCTAGACCTTCTTCTTCACTTTCACATTCACTATCTCTTCTAGATGTGTGTCTATGACTTTATTTTCTTATTCTCATAGAAGACTTAAATGCAGACTCTAAGTTTGGTAAGACACTATTTTCAAAGTTATTCATCTCAAATGAAATCAGTCTGCCAATTAAACTATCAAGAGTAACTGTATTATTTGCTACTGCTCTCATTTCTTGAATGGCAGAAAATCTAATAGCATATATAGGCAATAAGGTTCTTAAGATTTTACTTACCATTGTCTCCTCTTCAAGTGTACCTCCAACTCCTCATATAGCATTGACTACTTCTTTTATTTTTGTATTGTACTGCATGATGTTTTCTCCTTGCATTCTGAGATCATCAAATTTTCCTTTAAAGCTTTCTACCTTGGCTCTCAGAACATTTGTAGCACCTCCATGTACAAGCTTCAGTTTGTCCCACATCTTCTTTGTAGTTTTGCAATCCTTGAAATCTTCAAATTTAGCATCAGAGAGTGGGGAAGAAATCTCTATGACCATGCAGTTGTGTTCATGCTTCTCTCTCAATTGATCTACTGTTAATGATCCTGTGGGAAACACATATTCAGTATCTAGGAATTGAGTAACATCATTACCAACACCTAATAAATGGAGTCTTATCCTACTTTGCCGCGAAGCAAAGTTGTGTTTTTTCAACTTGGTCACATCTCATATGTTCATCTTGTGATCTTGACTTAGGTCTTGAAACCTTCCTTTCTAAGCACACAAGCTCTAGTACCAATTGTCAGTAATAACTGAGAGGGGGGGGGGGGGGGAANGAGGGGGGGGGGGGGTGAATCAGTGGCCTCAAAAATTTATCCTTTCAAACTTAACCACCAATCAATAAACCTCAGATTATTATGTCCCTACAAGATGCATGCCATGAAATACTAATAATGATTTAATTATCTATCATTTTTCTGTGTTTGTCCTTATTCTCCTTGATTACCGATAAGTAGTATAACTATTTACCGAAACTCGGTAAATAAGCAGAGTATACTGATCAACCCGGTGTTAACTATGTCAGATACAAAACAATAAAAAAATGAATCATACACACATAAAACATGATTTTTTAACGTGGAAAACCCTGTTAGGGGAAAAACCACTGGGACCGGTACCCCAAATTTTCACTCTTCTGAATTGAGCCCTGTTAGGAGCCAACCCTGTTAAAGGTTACAAACACATTGTTAAGTGTGACCTTGTTAGAGGATTTTATACATAGAGGTTGTCACTTAGTATCAGATATCTATTGCTACCATCCTTGAATCAGCCTCCTTCTTAGACTATCAATAGCTATCGAGCAAGTCCAATTCTACTTTCATGAATCAACCTTTTTAGCACTCCTTGGGATGTACCTCAATATATAGAAGACTATTAAGTCCTGCTCTGTAAAGAGACTTGATGCTTCAATGGTTAAACTGAAACACTATGACCTGTTCATGATGCAACTTTGAATTGCATATTTTTAGATCTATGTAAGTACATTACCTCTCTGATCAATGTATCAATTCAATTCTTTGTGCTCCACACTTTCTGCTCTGTGATGTTGTGCTTCACTATTTATTGATGTCTGCAAAATTCCTTAGCTCTCCTTCAGCTTTATTGATCAGGACTGTATGAAGATATTCTTCATCAGTTTCTCTTCAACATCCTCTTTCTATTAACTCCCCTTAATCCCATTCATAAATGAATTAAGATTGTCTCTTATATAGACATGATATTCATTTTTTCTTGATTGTTGATTCTTGGCGTGAAAAAAAATCTAGCCAATTAGATTTAAAGCATAACTCCTGATTTATCTCATAGTTATCTTCTTGCCAACTATACAAATCATCTTTAAATCAATAACTTAACTCTGGTCGAATAAAACAAAGAAAACAACCAGTTAAGTCTATCTTTGGCTCTTTCCAGCTAGATATTTTGTCATTTTCTAAACTCTTTGTTTCGTCGGTCATCATTGGATTTTTACTCGTCAGGAAACTCTATTTTTAGCTCATTGGGAATCCTATGGTTTTTATTCAATGGGAAACACTATCTTCTGCTTGTCAAGTATCACAGTGACTTTTCTTCTTTGCCTTTACCGATGGTGTGCACTCCATCGGTGTTGTTTGTCACTTAGTGAATACTTGACTTTTATGCATTGCTGAAAGCATAACCTTTGTTCCATCGATTCTCTGAAGTCTTTGGCATTATGTACATGACCATACAGATGATATAAATTTGACATCAATGACAATACAAACCATTAATTGATTTAATTCCTTGCATTATCTTCAACTTAACATTATCAAACATTCAATCAGTTACATGTCATCACCTTCTCCATTGGGTAGATATTCTATAGTGTTGGGGGGCTCACTAGGTGGAAGTTGTCCCCCATCACCATTAAAAACCATGAATCTATATGTCCACTGAGAGGGGTGGGGGTGAATCAGACAAAATCAAACTTAAATACTTAAAACTTAGCTCACTAATTTAGTCGGTAGCACTGAATACAGTAATAACCGACTCACCAAATAACTTAATAACTTAAACAACCATACATCTCATAATATGCAAATCAATCATTCAAAACCAATTAACACCAGATTTAACAAGGAAACCCAATATGGGAAAAACCTCTGTGGGAATTGTGACCCACAATAAAAATGTACCTTTCTTAAGTATGCTTGGTTAAGAACTTATCCTGTTAAAGATTACAAACACATTTGCTAGATGTGACCTTGTTAAGGGATTTACCTCAGATTTATCAAGATCTTCCCCCTGTTAAGAGTGGCCTTGCTAAAGGACTTTAAACACTCTTTTGGAATGTCACCTAGGTTGAGGATTTACAAATAGGACTATTAAATCCACTCGGTTAAGAGATTTTCTCTATTACAAATGCTAATAAGCAATAGTAAAAATTTGATCTATAAATATAGAAACTACCTTTTCTTTGGTCAGATCCTTTATGCTCACATAAATAATGGCATCACATACTCCATTTGTCTCTGCTTTAGAGTATAGATTATGCTCTTTCTGCTTCTCTCTTTTGCTCGGTACTTCTGTTCTTCAACTTCATAATTCAACTCTCCAGCATCATCATCTCTATTTATTTCTCTTCCTTTATATAAACAAAAATTTTCCTCTTAATCTCCTTGTTTATGTTTTCCATCATTTGTGCTCAGTTGTTCGATCATCTTCTTCACAAATCTTAGCTCGGTAAATTGTTAACTTTTACTTTGTAACTTGAACTTTTCCTTGGAACTCTAGTACTCAAGTTTAACCGCTTAATATTTTCCTTAGATCTTCTCATTGAATTTTATCACTCATAGATCTTCTAACAAACTTCATTTAATTCTTATCAACATCTAGATCATCATAGCTTCATTTTAAATTTGATCTTATCACCATGCTCAATCAATATCCTATACTCGGTAACTTGCTTTGAAACTTGGTAACTAGCTTCAGTCACTGCTCGATGCCTAACTCATTCTCAGTGCTTGGTAACTGAAACTGACTAACACAACTCTATATCGACTAACTCTATATCGACTAACTCTATCTAGCTCAATAGAGTAACTCTTTTCAGTCATAACTTAACTCTTTTCAATCTCTGACTTAATCAATAAAATGTACCGACTTGATAACATCAAATATATAGTAGCAAACAACTATATCAACATTACTTCACCATTGTTTGATCTGTATTTGTCACCCATTTAACTTCTCCTTTTTATGATATGGTAACTCAATAAAAATCAGTAATCAATTGCTTGACATCAATGACAAAATAACAATTGATCTAACCATTTCTAAAAACATGTATACCTATTATCACTCAGTCATCATCATCTCCATCAGTTGATTAACAATCTCCCTCTTTGGCATTGATGGAAACACTATAGTATAACTATAGCAATTGATGATGACAATTACCAATACTGTCAATCTCTGTCATTACTCCCTCTGAGTTGACAGTTATGTTTTTGATCATCAAACTGTTCTCCCTCTTGGATAAATATTCTAACACTGTAGCATACATTATGATTCTCCTTTATGAGTAAATAGTAGAAATTCATTCTCTTCCTCTTTCATCAATATCTCCCTTATGGATAAATGTCATCAATCCATTCTCTCCCTCTTTGACAACAATGCCAAAAGTCATACTCCTGAAAACTTTTTTTAGTAGTGGATTATACCTTACATGTACAAATATTCATTGCATATAGAATTCTTTATGCAACTTCAGGAATCACCTAAAGTGTGTCATACTAACATCAATTCAAGAATAGATATTCTAATAAAGTATAGAATTGATGCAACATGCCTGATGATCCTTAGTGAATATTGGATAGGGGAAGAACCCCTAGTGTACCTCTGAGATACTCAAAAGAATCCTTCGGTAGTAGCTTTGTAAAGATATTAGCTAGTTGTTCCTTTGAATTCACATATTCCAATACCACATTCTTCTCTTGAACTTGTTCTCTCAAGTAGTGATACTTGATAGAAATGTGCTTGGTCTTTGAATACATAATCGGGTTCTTTGATATGTTGATAGCACTTGTGTTGTCACAAAAAATATTTATAGGATCTGAGATAATCTCTTGCATACATTCAAGTAGCGATTTAATCCTAGAAATGCTTGCGCAATTCATGACAAAAACAACATATTCTTCCTCAACAATAGACTGTGAAATGCAACTATGCTTCTTTCTTAGCCATGTGAGCAATCTTTCACCTAGAAAGAATGATCCTACACTAGTACTTTTCTTGTCATCAATATTTCAAGCCCAATCTGCATCAGCGTAGACTTGCAGATCAAAAGTACCTCCTTTCTTGTACAATAAACCAAAATATTTAGTTCCTTTCATATACCTAAAGATTCTCTTAACTATAGACATATGTGTTTCCTTAGGATTAGAAGAAAATCTTGCAACAATCCCAACAATGTGTGCTATATCAAGTCTGCTGTGAGAAACATACTGCAATTTACCAATCATGGATCAGTAAAGAGTATTATCGACCTCTTGTGTCTCATATTCTTTAATCAATTTATATCCTATGACCATCGGTGTTCCAACAGGCTTGGAATCTTCCATACCAAAATTTTTGAGGATCTCCTTGATATACTTAGCTTGTGCAATGTAGATCCCTTCTGCAACTTGTTGTATATGTAAACCTAGAAAGAATTTAATCTCTCCAATCATTGAAATTTCAAATTGTTTTCTCATTTCAACAACAAATGCCTTACATAAGGTGTTATTGCCTCCAAAAGTATTATCATCAACAAAAATTTCAGCAATCAAAACCTTGTTGTCACTATCACACTTCAAGTAAACATTACTGTTATCACTTGTTCTTTGAAATACTATTTTGATTAGATAAGAGTGAAATCTCTCATACCATGATCAGGGTTCTTGCTTCAAACCATAAAGAGCTTTGTGTAGTTTACATACCGTTTTCTTATTTGTGCTCTCAATGAATCCTTCAAGCTACTCAATGTAAACTTCTTCTTCTAGTATCCCATTCAGAAATGCAGACTTGACATCCATTTGATAAACTTTGAATCCTTTGTAAACCACACAAGATAGAAGTATTCTAAATCCTTCTAATCTAGCAATAGGTGCAAATGTATCTCCATAATTAATACCTTCTTCTTGTGCATAACCTTTGCAAACCAGTCTAGGTTTGTTTTTGATAACTTCTCCACTCTCATTCAACTTGTTTCTGAAAATCCATTTAGTATCAATAACATTTTTATCCTTTGTCCTAGGTACTAAATTTCATGTACTATTCTTTTCAATACGATCAAAATCCTCTTTCATTGCTTTCATCCAATCTTCATTATCTAGTGTTTCTTTAACTTTATTTGGCTCAAATATAGATATCAAACATGTATTATCTCTTACCTTTCTTCTTGTCATCACTCCAACATCTTTATTTCCAATAATATTTCTTGGGGAGTGGTGCCTCCTCACATATTTTGCTAAAACATGCTCGATAGATCTCGGTGCTCCATCCTCATCACTCAGTTGTTGAGCAATCTATTTAGCTTCCTCCTCGATAGGTGCTCTTGGTAAGGTGTTAGGAACATTAGGTTGTACATATACAAACTTATCATAGTCTTAAGGTTCCTTTTTTCTTTCTTAATCATTCTTTTATGCAAACTCATCGATTCTCATACTTGCACTTTCCACCATTTTGTTAGTAACTTTATTCTAACACTTATAGGCTTTACTCCTTGTAGAATATCCTAAGAATATCCCTTCAACCCCTTTAGAATCAAAGTTTCCTTCTCTAGAATATTTCAAGATATAACATCTACTTCCAAAAACTTTGAAATAACTCACATTAGGTTTGTGTTCATACCAGATTTCATAAGGTGTTCTATTTGTACCTTTCTTCATTTGTACTCGGTTCAATGTGTAAACAAAAATACTAACTTCTTCTCTCCAATTTTTTTGTGAAATACCTTTCTCAATCATCAGTGTCCTAGCACAATCAACAATATATCTATTTCTTCTCTGAGCAATACCATTCTATTGTGGTATCCTCGGTGCTGACATATGTCTCTTAATTCCATTTTCATTATAAAACAATGTAAACTCATTGGATGTAAACTCACCTCCTCTATCAGATCTCTGACATTTCAATTTTATTCCTATTTCTTTCTCAACTATGGCCTTATACAACTTAAATTTTTTAATTGCATCATATTTTTATTTTAAAAACATTACAGACACCATTCTAGAATAATCATCCACAAATAAAAAAAAAATATTTATCTCCATCTTAACTCTGAGTTCTTATGGGGGTGAACCCACAATAGTAGGTTACACTTTTTTGGAGGAAGCAATTCCTCGTGAAATTCATGAGGTCGGAGGATTTAGTTGGGTACTTTTGATAGAAAGTACTTGATTGTTTTGATCGAAACTACCTTTTTTTCTTAGTTCCGATCGAAACTAAGTTAGTTTTGATCAAAAATAACTAGTGAAGATTTTGGTTGGGTTTTTACCCATACCCATGTTAAACCAATAAAGTAATTTTGATCAAAACTAATTAGTTTTGATGGGGGCAACCCTTTGGTGAAATGGTGGGGCTTCTTTCCTGTAGTGCCTACAACCAAGGTTCAAACCTTACATGGTTACTCTCTACTACATCAACAATTGAGAGGTCCCCAAGATCTCGTATCTTGATTTACCCGCGGGATATGGAGTGGGGAATTTGCATTCCACCTAGGGAGTACATCTGTAGCTTAAATATTTGGGGTGACTCTTTGGTGAAATGGTGGGGCTTCTTGCTTGTAGTGCCTACAACCAAGGTTCAAACCTTGCAGGGTTACTCTCTCTTGCGTCAACAATTGAGAGGCCCCAAGATTTCGTATCTTGATTTACCCACAGGATGTTGAGTGGGGCATTTGCATTCCGCCTAGGGAGTACATCCCTAGCTTAAATTTTGAGTATGAGCTCACAACGTAGCGGTGGCTGTGAGCCCCAGTAACTGGGAGGTTCAATGTTTGAATCACTGGAAGTGCAATCAAGCGAGACATTCTATGCTGGGCACATGAGTCAGAAGGAATTGTTGGTCAACATAAAATATGGTTTGAATTTCATAGGAAGCACTCGACGTACTCTCTACATAGTAGTCATGAGAGTCAGAAAGGATCATTGATGAGGGAGTACACTGTACTTGCAATGGAGGAGTTTGAAGATAGTGGTGTTCATGTTCCAGTTGTCAGACCCTCACTGGTCGTGGTGTGCTTGCGGACACAGACAACACGGGTCGGTGTCCCTGCTGGGCTTGTTGGATTGCATGTCTGATATGATGGTTTCATGGGGATGAGGTCCCCCAAATTTTTGGCCTCATTGGTTATCGCTCCAGTCAAAAGTGTATATTACCGACCAAAAAAAAACTAATTAGTTTTGATCGAAAGTACTTTCTATTGAAAGTCCCTGAGTAAGGGAAATTTGCAGAGTTTGAAAAAAGCCTAAAGTTTTCATGGATTCAGGTCTCAATCGTAGGGATAAAATGGAATAATAAGGATACATACTTTTTCATGCCACAAGTACCCTGGAAGAGCTTTCTAATGAATATAGATTTGACAATTTTTGAGTTTATTAGGCCTATACTTTTACGTGCATCAAATGTAAGTTTTTATTATCAAATATAAACCTATGAGTTTGACGTTCAATGAAAAATAGTAGAAAAGAGATTTTTTTTTTTTAAAATAACAATGCCCTCCATCTTTGAGTCTACTTTCTATCAAAAACAATTTGAAATTCGATAAATACACAACAAGTTATAAGATATGTAGTCAAGGTATGTCAAAATTATGGTTTAGTCAACTTCAAATGTTCATAAAATATGCAATAATAATGATAATTTTGTCAAACCAATTGCATTCCCTCCGTATGGATGTTACAAAACTAAATTTGAAAGAATCACATTGATATCTATTTTAGAAAAAATGTTATGCTCTATGAAATCAATGTAACTTTTTGAAAATGATGTTTTCAGCAACATAGCACTTTTCGTGGGAGAAAAAACAACCATTCAAATGAATTCAAAAAAAAAGAAAAATATATTTAGAATCTAGATAGAAAATCCTAAAAGAGTCTAATTTACTTCATCTTTTGATTTCAAACAGTTTAACGACAATATGCATCCGAATCTGAAAGTTGTTTTTCAAAATGTAGAGTTTAGTGTCCGTTCAGGCAAAAAAGTGTAGCCCGCTATTATGGGTTCACCCATAAATCATTTTGCACTAAATCCAAAATTCCTTGTGTAATATAAGTCTTTCTTGAAAAACTAGATTTAGTCATCTGACGTAAGGAGGGCAAGGAGATGGGGCCAAGGGCACTCCCAACTACCAAACCACCTTGCAGAACCAATGCAGAAGCCAAACAACACAGTGAGAGAAGAAAACACAAAGATCCTTTATCATTAATTTCTCAAAATCATTACATGTCGAGCTGTAAGGCCTTCCCGATTTTGGCCATATCTTCAATGAATTGCAATAAGATCTTCATACAACAGAGATAACAGACCTTCAATCTCAGTATCTAAGCATTTTCTTTCTTGCTCTAAGAATGATGATACCTAAACTAAGAACACAAAAAAGAATATATACAAGAGTCCACCAAAGAGGTA
This sequence comes from Thuja plicata, assembly GCA_018584345.1. NCBI lineage: Eukaryota > Viridiplantae > Streptophyta > Pinopsida > Cupressales > Cupressaceae > Thuja > Thuja plicata. Next base: position 1,104,981 of record MU224982.1, on the reverse strand, counting down.
AAAACTCAAATCCCTAAGAGAGACCCAGATTTAGGTCCATACAGATCACAATGAGAGACCCCAAATTAATTAAGCCATCAAAACTAACTGATGAAGTCGGCCAAAGATCCAACTCCCAAAATAAGCATCTCGGGCAAAGGATGACCGAGCAATAGAGTGACTAACCTGAATGACAAAGATAAGCATGACCGAGGAACAAAGAACAAAACCCGAGCGTCAGAAGAGAAACCCGAGAAATAAGAAAATAAACAAGCATGCTCGAACAATAGAACCCGAGCAACATAACTAAGCATTACCAAGAGACAAAAACAAGTATGCTCTGGCAACAAAAATTGAGCATTAGACAAGGTTTACCGAGAAACAAAGCCCGAGTAGGAGAGTATTTCCCGAGCAGCTTCTAAACAAAATCAAACATCTTTTTGTTTGAGCAGGATTGCCAATGACCCAAGATGCTCTTGCATCAGACACCTGGGGTTACAAGGAATGATTCCCCAAATTATGTATCAGGTCCAACCTGAAATGAATCCAACTTAGATTGATAAATCCAAGATGAGCCCTCAATTGGCCTATTCTTCAATTTTTCCAGATACTCCATGTATTCTTTTCCTCTTGTGTTTCTGCCAATTCTTTGTTTCAAAATCTTTTCCACTTCTTGTATCTGCTTCTTAGGATAATCACTTGGTACTATCACTTCTTTATCAGGTTCATGATAATCATACAAGTTTGGAATATTAAATATAGGTGATATATCCATGTCATTAGGTAATTCAACTTTGTAAGCATTTCCACTATCAAATCTTCTTAGTATTTTGCAAGGACCAAATTTCTTCATCTTCAATTTACCATGTTCCAATAGGAAATCTGCCTTTCTTCAAATGAACCATTACAACATCACTAATTTCAAATGTTTTATGTCTTCTTGATCTATCTGCACTATCTTTTTACTTCTGATTACTTTTCTCCAGCTTCTGTTTTACGTCTTCATGCAATGTCTTCATAAATTCTACAAATTCTTCTGCTTCAACACTTCTTTTCTCTTCTCGAACAATGTCTCTCAAATCTGATATACCTCTTGGTTGTGTGTCATGAACAATCTCAAAAGGTGTCTTTCTAGTACTTCTATTCACTAAACTGTTGTATGCAAACTCTGCTTGTGCCAACATCAAATCCCAATTACTTGGTGTGTCTCCAACTAAGCATCTCAACAAATTACCCAAAATTTGGTTTACAACCTCTATTTTCCATCAGTCTGTGGATGAAATGTAGAACCAAACTTCAAATTAGTATCCAACTTCTTCCAAAGTGTTCTCCAAAAATAGCTAACAAATTTACTGTCTCGGTCAGAGATGATACTCCTCGGTAATCCATGCAATCTGATAATATCCTTAAAGAAAAGACCAGCTATATGTACTACATCTGATGTTTTCTTACATGGTATGAAATGTGTCATCTTAGAAAATCTATCCACTACAAAAAATATGGAATCATTACCTCTAGCTGTCCTAGGTAAGCCAAGGACAAAATCCATGCTGATATCACTCCAAGCTTTCTCAGGAATAGTAATAGGTGTATACAAACCAGTATTCTGATTCACTCCTTTTTAAACTTGAAAAAATCCACAAATTATTACAAACTTATGACCATACTTATACAACTAAGGCCAAAAATACCTCTCCTTCAGCAAACTCAATGTTTTATCAATACCAAAATGTCCAGCCAATCAACTACTATGTTTCTCTTTTATCAAATTAGTTCTCATTGATCCTCTCGGTATACATAACTGAATACCTTTGAACAACATATCTTCCTGAATGAAATAATCTTCATACTTACTTGATTTATTTGAATTAGGTGCTCTGCACACTCTCCACTGCTCTGAAATTTCTGATAAACTTCCTATAAAAACTTGTCAATCTATGAAATGATCTTACCTCAGTGAAATTCTCAGGTGTAGGCCAACTCAGTATAGCTTCAACCTTCTCTGGATCCATCTTCAAACCATCAGCCGAAATCACAAATTCCAAATACACAAGTTCTTCTCTCATGAAGGAACACTTCTTCAAATTTATCAAATGTTCTTCTCTAGTCTTACTGAATATCAGAATATCATCCAAATATAGAATCACACATTTATTCAAGAATATATTCAAAACTTCATTCATTATCCTCATAAAAGTACTTGGTGCATTTGTTAAACCAAAAGGCATAACCAACCACTCATACAAACCTTCTTTTGTCTTGAAATTAGTCTTCCATTCATCTCCTTCTCTGATTTTGATATGATAATATCCACTTTTCAAATCAATTTTGGTAAAATATCTTGCTCCACTCAAACAATCCATTATTTCATCCATTCTCGGTATAGGAAACCTATACTTCACTATGATCTTATTAATTGCTCTGGAATCAGTGCACATTCACCATTCTTCATTCTTCTTAGGTGCTAATACAATAGGTACTGTACATGGACTCAAACTCTCTCAGATCAAACCTTTATTCAATAATTAATGAACTTGTCAGTTCAACTCTTCATTTTTGGTAGGTGTTAATCGATGGGGTTCTTTGTTCTGTAAACTAGCTCCAGGAATTAGTTCCATAAAATGACTGATATCTCTCATTGGTGGAAAACCATTAGGTACATTATCTAAAATTATCTCCTTGTACTCAGTGAGAAACTTTTCAACTTCTATAGGAATGTCATCTTCTGTATTCTTTCTTGGTTTGTTAGGAATCAAAGCATAACAAATATAATTTCTTTTCAAATCTTTAACAAACTGTCTACCTTCCATTAGACAAAATTTCACAGATGTACATATCTCACCAATAGACTCTTCAACCAAAGGTAACAAAAATTTCTTCTTACCATCAACCCAAATAGAATATATATTCAATCTTCCATCATGTATAGAATGTCTATCATATTGTCAAGGTCTACCCAACAAAATATGACAACAATCCATAGGCATAATATCACACAACACGTTATCATAGTACTTTCCAATTTTCAGATTCACAAAGCATTGTTCACTCACCATTAATGTATGATCATCCTTGATCCATGAGATCTGATAGGGTTTTAGATGTTTCATCCTCTCCAACTTCAAATTTGCAACCATTTTCTCAGATGCTAGATTCTCTGAGCTTCCACTATCAACAATCACCTTCCAAAATTTGTCTGCAACTCTACATCTAGTCTTGAACAAACTTTTCCTGATCAGATCTTGCTTATCCTTCTCACTCCATAGTATCCTTCAGATCATGAAATTTCCTTCCTTTTCAGCTTCATTTGGTGACTCCTCTCACACCAATGCATTTCTTCTATGACTGCCTTTCTTGCTTGCATGTGTACATTCAAAGGATTTATGTCCTTCCTCTCCACAATTGTAACAAGTTACTTGGAACCCTTTTCTACTATAACCACCTTTGGAGTAATTATTTCTTCCTCGGTATGAATTTCCACCTTTCCATTCAGTCTTTCCTTTGTCTTGAGATGTGTCTAGAATTGACTTGTCAGGTTCAGATCTACTGTTCTCACCATGAGATCTACCTCTTCCTCTAGGGAATCTACCTCCTTTGCCTCTTTGTCTTTGTTCATATCTCCTGTTCAACTTTTCCTTAGCTTTTAAAGTAAATTGGTATGTCTCCTCAATGCTTTCCATCTTGACCAAATTGATTTCATCCTGTATAGAACTTCTCAAGCCATTCAGGTATCTTGCTATTCTTTCCACCTCATCTTCAACATGTCCAGATCTGATGTCAAATCTGTAGAATTCTTCAGTATAGTCTTTCACTAATTTGTCTTTCTACTTCAAACTTTGCATTTGCCTAATCAGGTTAATATGGTAACCACAAGGTAGAAACTTTCCTTTCAATTTGTTTACCATCTTTTCCCATACCTTGATTTTGTCTTTACTTTTCTTCTTCCGATCCAATTTTAGATGTTCCCACCATAGGGATGCATGACCTTTTATCTTTGTGCTTGCAATCTTCACCTTCTTATCCTCTGCCACATTCTCATATTCAAAATACTTTTCCATCTCTATTATCCAGTTAATCAACTCATCAGAATCCAATTTTCCACTATACTCAAGAGGATTAAATTGAGGTGTGGATTTCAAACTTGTCAAAGCTCTCAAGAATCACTCTTCTTCCTAATTCATCATAGGTACAAGTGTAGCTTCACCTTGAACCTCTTCAATTTCTTCATCACTAACATCATCAAGATGTCTTCCTCTATGTTGGGCTATCTCAACAACTTCCAATCTAGCAGCCATCTGTCTAATCATATTAGCTAGACAAGGATCTGGATTTCCCCTCCTATGAACCATCTTTAATCCCTCTGCAATTGTAGGTCAGATCAAAATCTTCTACCCCACAACAATATCAAATAGGGTTAGGGTTTACAAGAAGGAACTTAGATCTCACCAATGCTCTGATACCACCTAATGCAAGGAGGGAAAGGAGATGGGTCCAAGGGTACTCCCAACTACCAAAGCACCTTTCAGAACCAATGTGGAAGCCAAAAAACACAGTGAGAGAAGAAAACCAAGAGATCCTTTATCATTAATTTCTCAAAATCATTACATGCCGGGCTGTAAGGCCTTCCTGGTTTCGGCCACATATTCAATGAATTACAATAAGATCTTCACAAAAATAGATATCAAAGACCTTTGATCTCAGTATCTAAACATTTTCTTTCTTTCTCTAAGAATGATGATAACTAAACTAAGAACATACAAAAGAATACGTACAAGTCCACCAAAGAGGTCGGTGCTCAAATCCCTAAGAGACACCCAGATTTAGGTCCACACAGATCCCAATGAGAGACCCAAAATCAATTAATCCATTGAAATTAACTGAAGAAGTCAGCCAAAGATCTAACTCCCAATATAAGAATCTTAGGAAAAGCATGACCGAGCAACAGAGTGACTAACTCAAGCAACAAAGACAAGCATGACCAAGAAAAACCTGAGAAACAGGAAAATAAAAAAGCATGCCTGAGAAACAGTACCCGAGTAGCAGAACTAAGCATTACCGAGTGACAAAAAAAAGTATGCCTGAGCAACAGAACCTGAGCAGCACACAAGCTTTACCAATCAAAAAAGCCCGAGTAGCAAAGTATTTCCCAAGCAGCTTCTAAACAAAAACAAACATCTTTTTGGTTGATCAGGATTGCCAATGACCCAAGATGCTCCTACATCATCATCTTACCCATTTGACATTATCTACACATAGCATTATCAGGTTTCTCTAATCTTGGTAATCCTACGACTCTATTCTTTTTACTCACTTTGATCAAGTTGTCAAAATTAACATGAAAAGGCCTTTTGTGCCGTACCCAAACATCTTCAACTTTTGAAAATAGGAAACTCTTCATAGAAGTATCAAGATAAAATAAATTATTGTTAGATTGTTCTATAGTAGCAATCAGACTCTCCTTCTTATAAAAAAATTTCACCTTTCCATGTTGAAATTCCAGTCGGTGACCTATGTTATTTAACTATGCAACACTCAACAAATTATACTTTAATCCTTCAACCCAATAAACATCATCACATCTTGTGTTATTCCATAGAATTATATAACCTTTTCCTTTCATAGGGTATGGGGTATCATTACCAAATCTAACAAATCCTCCATCATGCTTCTCCAAGGAAATAAAATTAAGTGTGTCACTAGTCATGTGATGTGAACAACCACTGTCTATAATCCATGTTTCATTTTTAATTACTTGTGATATTAGGGCTCTTGGTTCTTCTTTATTTTCTTCATCAGAATTATCTGTAATTGAAACATACACAACTTATTTTTCATCCCTACCATCTGAATCATCATCACTTAGGTCTTCATTAGCAATATGACAAGATTTCTTACCTTTGTTTCTGTAGTCTCTAAATCTCCTGAATTTGCTTTCTCTTTTGTCCTTATCTCTATTATCTTTCTTCTCCTCATTATCTTTCTTAGGTAAGTTAGATGCAAAATGACTAATCCTGTTACAATTAAAACATTTCAAGGGTAACTTACCTCAGTATTTTCCTTTGCCTCTTTTTAGCCTTCTAGCTAACAAAGGTTCAAACTCTCTCTCGTTCTCCTCATCTGCAACATATAATTCTTCCAAACCACTATGATAGCTGTAAATTCTCTCACTAACACTGCTCAAATATCCATCACTAGGTCTAGAGTCCTTAAAACTTCCAATCTTCAAAAATGACATAAATACAGACTCAATCTTAGATGTAGCAGGTAGACTATTATCAAAATCATTAATCTCAAATGCAACCAGCTTACCAATGGTAGCATCAAGTGAAACATTAATATGAGGAATGGATCTCAACTCTTTATAGCAGATACTTGAATAACATAACTCGGTAGCAGGGTTCTCAACATTTTATTTGTAACATCTTCTGTTGTTATGGCTCCACCATCTCCTCTGATAGAATTAACAATCTTCTTAATTCGAGTGTTGTATTGTATTATGTTTTCTCCTTCTTTCATTCTCATTGAATCAAATTTACCTCTTAGGTTTTCTACTTTTTCCTTCTGAACATGCTGATCTCCACTATAGGTCAAAATAAGCTTATCCCACATTTTTTTTGTAGTACATCCATCAAGTTCATCATACTCACGGTCGATAAGTGTAGAAGCAATCTCATTAATGACTTGTGTGTGTTCTTGTTTCTGTCTTTTCTCACTAATTTTCAAAGGTACAGTTGTAGGTGCAATATATTCATTATCAAGAAAATAAATTCCATATTCTCCTATACCAGACACATGAAATCTCATTCTTCTTTTCCATGTAGAGAAATGTTCCCTATTCAACTTCGGTGCTTCCCTCTTATACATCTTTAGATCTTGACTCAAGTCCTTTTAAACTCAACACTTCAAAGTACCAAAGCTCTGATACCAATTTCTGGTCCACTAAGGGGGGGGGGTGAATCAAACAAAATCAAACTTAAATACTTAAAACTTAGCTCACTGATTCACTCGGTAGCACTAAATACAGTAATAGTTGACTCACCAAATAACTTAATAACTTAAAAACCCATACATCTCATAATATGCAAATCAATCAATCAAACTCAGTTAACACCAGATTTAATGAGAAAACCCAATATGTGAAAAACCTCTGTGGGAATTGTGACCCAAAATAAAAATTTACCTTTCTAAAGTACGCTTGGTTAAGAAATTATCCTGTTAAAAATTACAAACACATTTTCTAGATGTGACCAAGTTAAGGGATTTACCTCAGATCTGTTAAGATCTTCACCCTATTAAAAGTGACCTTGCTACAGGAATTTAAACACTCTTTTGGAATGTCACCTACATCTGGGATTTACAAATAGGACTATTAAATCCACTTGGTTAAGATATTTTCTCTGTTGCAAATGCTAATAAGAAACAGTAAAACTTTGATCTGTAAATATAGAAACTACCTTTTCTTGGGTCAGATCCTTTATGCTCGCATAAATAATATCATCACATACTCCATTTGTCTCTACTTTAGACTGTAGCTTATTCTCTTTCTGCTTCTCTATTCTACTCGGTAACTTATGTTCTTCAACTTCTTCTTTATTCAACTCACCAGCATCATCATCTTTGTTTATTTCTCTTCCTTTATATAGACAAACTTTTTCCTATTAATCTCCTTGTTTAGGTTTTCCATCATTTGTGCTTGTTTGATAATCTTCTTCACAAATCTTAGCTTGGTAAATCATTAAATTTTACCTCGTAACTTGAAATTTTTCTTGGAACTCTAATACTCAGGTTTAACCGCATAATCTTGACCTTAGATCTTCTCATTGAATTTTATCACTCGTAGATCTTCAACAAACTTCCTTTAATTCTTATGAACATCCAGATCATTATAACTTCATATTAGATTTGATCTTATCATCATTCTCAATCAATATCTTGTACTTAGTAACTTGCTTTGCAACTTGATAACTCACTTCGTCCACTGCTCGGTGCCTAAATCATTCTCAGTGCTTGGTAACTGAAATAGACTAACACAACTCTATACCGAATGACTCTATCTAGCTCAGTAGAGTAACTCTTTTCAATCTCTGACTTAATTAATAAAATGTATCGACTTGATAACATCAAATATATAGTAGAAAACAACTATATCAACATTACCTCGTCATTGTCTGATCTATATTTGTCACCCATTTAACTTCTCCTTCTTATGATATGGTAACTCAATAAAAATCAATAATCAATTGCTTGAAATCAATGAAAAATAACAACTGGTTTAACCATTTCTACAAACATGTATAGCTATTATCACTTGGTCTTCATCATCTCCATTAGTTGATTAACACAATCCCAGGAGTTCAATTTTTTTTCAAAGTGGGAAATTTTTTTCTTCTATCCCTTCGGAATTTTTGAACCTTGGTTGTAAACTCGATAGGAAAGAAGCCCCACTATTTCACAAAAGGGTTACGGTCAACAACTCTTCATTAAGAACCATGGTAGAGAGCGACCTCATGGGGACTTGAACCTTGGTTGTAGGCACTACATGCAAGAAGCCCCACCATTTCACCAAAGGGTCAAGCTAAGTGTATTAATGTTGTAATTCCAAATCCTAATCAAATAAAAAAGGAAACTCAAGTATAATTTATCTACTGGAAAACATAAATCAACCATTTATAACACATGATGATTTTTACAAAAATTAGAAAATATTGCCAAATAGAAAATTAGACTAAACAAATAGTTTTCTTATGATATTCGAATATTTTTTTTCTTATGATATTCTAATATTCCCTACCGGTGACCTACCTTAGGCTTCCCCTAACGACTAAAGATGTGAAGAATGGCTTCTAGAACACCATTCTTGAGCGAACTCAACAAAAATTTGCTGGATGGAAGGGAAATCTCCTTAGCAATGCTGGTAAGCTCCAATTATTCTCTACCTCATTACAAGGTGTCCCTGTGTATTTCCTCTCAATTTTCAAAAAAATTGGTATAATAGCTGGCAAACTTGAGAAAATCCAACGCACTTTCCTCTGGTCTGGCTGTGAGGAGAAAAAAAGACTCCCCCCTAATTTGTTGGGACAAAGTCTGCTTGCCTAAGAATCTGGGTGGCTTGGGCTTAAGGAAAATTATTAACCTAAATAGAGATTTTTTATCCACAGTCACATGGTCTCTGATCCATGGATCTTCTGAATGGTGCAAAATAATGGAAGCTAAGTTCCTAGAGTGTGGCCAATTTTGCAAACTCTTCATGGAGCATTGTCACCCCCAGGGTTCCAATATTTGAAACAAAATTCTCAAATGTAGATGCATTATGGACAATGGCGTCACCTGGAAACCAGGAAATTCCACATACATCTATTTCTGGGAGGATGCTTGGTTTCCTGACATCACTCTGGGGTCTTGAAAGTTCTATCAGCTTAGGAATTGTAACACTAGAAAAAGGCATATTAGCATATATAGGAAACCACAACCCCTAAAGTGTGCTAAACCTATCTAATCTATCATGAAAGCTATTTGCAAGAGGAATTCATAAACATAAGCATAAACACTTAAAAAAACCCTTCAAAGGAAGCTCCCACGTCCTTCTTTCTTCTCCATAATGAGATTGATGTTTCTCTTTGCACACACACAATTGCACAAAAAGCCAAGTTTTTCTAATGAAAATACTAGAAGATTTCTAACAATTCTTGAGGTTCTCAAAATCTTGTGGCTAACCTTGAATGAGAGGAATAGCTCTCAATTTATAAGAAATGAGGGTCAATTAGGTGAGGATTGCAAGAATCCATGAATAATGAAGAGATTTGGTTGGTGAGATGTTAGGAAGCATGATATGGGGGAGATCAAATAAGGAGATATTGAGAATATTCATGAAACAAAAACAAACATCTTTTTGGTTGAGCAGGATTGCCAATGACCCAAGATGCTCCTGCATCAGACACCTGGGGTTACAAGGAATGATTCCCCGAATCATGTATCAGGTCCAACCTGAAATGAATCCAACTTAGATTGATAAATCCAAGATGAGTCCTCAATCGGCCTATTCTTCCATTTTACCAGATACTCCATGTATTCTTTTCCTCTTGTGTTTCTGCCAATTCTTTGTTTCAAAATCTTTTCCACTTCTTGTATCTGCTTCTTAGGATAATCACTTGGTACTATCACTTCTTTATCAGGTTCATGATAATCATACAAGTTTGGAATATTAAATATAGGTGATATATCCATGTCATTAGGTAATTCAACTTTGTAAGCATTTCCACTATAAAATCTTCTCAGTATTTTGCAAGGACCAAATTTCTTCATCTTCAATTTACCATGTTCCAATAGGAAATCTGCCTTTCTTCAAATGAACCATTACAACATCACTAACTTCAAATGTTTTATGTCTTCTTGATCTATTTGCACTATCTTTGTACTTCTGATTACTTTTCTCTAGCTTCTGTTTTACGTCTTCATGCAATGTCTTCATAAATTCTGCAAATTCTTCTGCTTCAACACTTCTTTTCTCTTCTCAAACAATGTCTCTCAAATCTGATATACCTCTTGGTTGTGTGCCATGAACAATCTAAAAAGGTGTCTTTCCAGTACTTCTATTCACTGAATTTTTGTATGCAAACTCTGCTTGTGCCAACATCAAATCGCAATTACTTGGTGTGTCTCCAACTAAGCATCTCAACAAATTACCCAAAATTTGGTTTACAACCTCTATTTTCCATCAGTCTATGGATGAAATATAGAACTAAACTTCAAATTAGTATCCAACTTCTTCCAAAGTGCTCTCCAAAAATAGCTAACAAATTTACTGTCTCAGTCAGAGATGATACTCCTCGGTAATTCATGCAATCTGATAATATCCTTAAAGAAAAGACCTGCTATATGTACTGCATCTGATGTTTTCTTACATGGTATGAAATGTGTCATCTTAGAAAATCTATCCACTACAAAAAATATGGAATCATTACCTCTAGCTGTCCTAGGTAAGCCAAGGAAAAAATCCATGTTGATATCACTCCAAGGTTTCTCAGGAACAGTAATAGGTGTATACAAACCAGTATTCTGATTCACTCCTTTTGAAACTTGACAAAATCCACAAATTCTTACAAACTTATGACCATCCTTATACAAATAAGGCCAAAAATACCTCTCCTTCAGCAAACTCAATGTTTTATCAATACCTAAATGTGCATCCAATCAACTACTATGTTTCTCTTTTATCAAATTAGTTCTCATTGATCCTCTCGGTATACATAACTGAATACCTTTGAACAACATATCTTCCTGAATAAAATAATCTTCATACTTAATTGATTTATTTGAATTAGGTTCTTTTCACACTCTCCAAGAATTAGGAAGATCCAACGGTTAAATAAATAATTATGATCTCTATACTAAGTACCATTTATGTTGTCCCAAAACAACCACCATTTTACCATTACCCATCTAGGGCATTGCATAACTTTATGAAAAAAAAAAGAAATAAATCCAAACCAAATGGAAATCAACCATAGGTGACTCTAGTTTTCAAATATATAAACTATTTAATTTTCCAATGGCTAAAATGTTCTATAGTACCAAATCAATACCTGCTCTTCCATTGATAATATCTGAAAACCTAGTTTCACCAAAATGTTTATGTATTCCGCAAATATTAATGAAAAAAATTATAACAAAAGGGAAAATAAATTAGATTCACATATATTTCCAACTAATCCAATTAGAGTATCTGGCTCATCCATATGTGTTCATACCATTTGTTTCAACATTACTGTTATTAGGAAGTACCAAATCTGCAAATAGCAACTTTCACCAAAATGACCATAACTTGTTCAAATATTAATAAAAATGAACCAGACCAAAGCCAAAAGGAAGATTATTAACTAAACCATCAAACTAAATCATATTTACATCATTTCCAGGCTGTACATGGTCGTACAAAACCTGGAAACAAGAAGGAAATTGAAAATTCAATCAAAACAAGAACTTGAATATGCTCCAAACTTGTTCAAAACATAAATCCTTCCTTCTATTCTTAATTGGTTCAACCATACATTGGTATTTAGAGACTAATTTTTAGTTGTGACCCATCAACTACCTTTCATAATCATCCCTTTTACACCATTTAATGAAAGTTTAGAACTTTGCTTTACAACTTTTATGCAACTTGTGCATTTTTGACATTTATGCAAATACCTATTAACCTAGGACTTCATTTGTCATTACACATTTATAAAAATTCATTGGGATGGATCTAATGGCCACATTTACATTCAAAATAGACCTTATAGGCCTAGCCAAGCTTTGAATTATTAACCGAGTTTCTCCTTGACAAAGGTGCTCCTGCACCACCTCAATCCGAAAGTTTATTTGTGTCATTATTATGTGATGATGCTTTCATGGAAAGTGTGAAATACAAAGAGTTTTCATAGATTTGGGGTAGATTTTCTTGATGGATTTTAATGGATGCAATGCCATTCTCACGTGTTATCTCTCCCTATGGATGTGGTGACACATTTTGATGGGCAGCATAATTACTACCCTATTAATGGGTTTAATTATGAGGCGATTAATTCTATGATAAGCTACAATTTTTACTTTACCTTCTCGACTTTTCACTAGAGTTGTTTTGGCAATAGTTGTTTTACCTTGTATTTTCGCAGAGTTTATTTCTCGCTGCATGGGATTTACCTTAAGAAAGACATTTTACTCTTTGTGGGGGGTGCCCTTGTTGTTATGCTCTACCAGGATGGAAATGGGTGGTGAAAGACACAAAGTGGAACCTAACAAAATTGAGGAGGAATTTACCTCTGACCCAATAGTTATATACTTTTACAAGGTGGTATCCTTCCCTTCATGGAAAGCATGACAGGGCATGATGAAATGATCCCCAAATAGTTGGGGGCATCCAGCTACAGAGAAAGGAGGGTTTCGGTGAATGGTATTTCATTTGAGATTAACAAATATGTTTTTGGAAAGGCCACTGGCCTTCCCACCATGGGCCAAAAATGGACAAAAGACTAGCAAAGCCCCAGCCAAGACGGACCTCGTCTAGTTCTTTCAAAGCCCTGAGGAGAGGCTAATTCTTAAACATGGCGGATATAGCATTTCTGAGCTCCCTGAGTTTTAGCTGAAGATGTGCAAGCTCTTCATAAAGTAATTAATGCTAGAGGGATGGTATGAGACTTTTTACAACTAACATCTACCTTTTCAAACCACCTAAGGCATAAAATTTTAATTTCCATTCCGTTATTTCTTTTACACTCAATGGAGAATAATGTGGCCGATGTGGCAGAAGCCAAGTCTTTGGGAAAAAAGTCGGTTATCCTTCACTAGGGCCTTATGCTAAGGCTATAAAAATTTCATTGTGCCCTCTACCCTCCTCCCACTGTCTCTATGGCCATGAATACCCAACCTCCTCCTTCAACTTTGGTTTCTCTAAACAAGGGCATCCTGCCTACTCCCTCAAGTTCTAAGGGTTGTTCTACCCCTGTTGCTAGCCCCAATTCCTCTAAAACTCACGCAACCCTTGACTCCCTGGTTATCTCCAAGCGAGACCTTACCCCTGAAACATCCAACCAGCGCCCCAGCAAAAAAAGAAAAAAAAAATCAATCTGGAAACCACTGAGACTGTGGACCCCCAGCTTGGTCATAATCGGTGCTCTACCAGAATGGCGAAGGAGAAGGACAAAAGTCCATAAAAAATCTATTGAGCTAGGAGGAGGTCTCGGCGGGCTCTGATAGCCACGAAGGAGCATACTATTTTGAACCTGATGGAGGATAAAGACATTAACCATAACATCGCCAAAAAAGAAGTGGGGGAGACAAAAATTCCATATGAGGAGGTTGGTAAGACTGGCACATGAGGGCTGTGGGAAAATTTAAACATCAGATTGCCCAACTGGAGAAGAATGTGACACAGTTGATGATGGATATGGAGGAAATTAATAAACGGCTGATGGATGTCAGCGAGTTTTATTTTAAGGTCACGCATGCCTCCTCAACCACCCTTTGCATGTTAAATGAGAAGGCCTCTGATGGGTAGGTGGCGGAGGAGGACAACCCCCACGATCTCTTCAGGTTTCTGCAGGAGGAGTGGGTGAACTTGTTGCTTTCAAAGTGCATATGGAAAGGAAATTGATCCCACTTCTGGCTTCTGGAGATGTTGTGGTTAGCCCTATTGGCTATGGTTTTTCTTTTCTAGTTATAGTTTTAATACTAAGACTTTAATGATGGTTTTCAGCCCTGAGTGTCATGTTTTTAAAATGTTTAATCTCTATACTCTTTACTGTGTGGTTTTTGTTACCAAGCATATGTGTTGGTGCTCTAGTTTCTTTATTTTAGTTTTTGATATAGATAGATGACTGTGATGTTTTTCTTTGACTCGCACTCTAGGTTTGGTTAATTGTTGTTAATTATTCTCTAGAGTGTTGTTTATGTACCTCGGGCCAGCACCCTCTTGGTGCTTCTTTTATCAAAAACTATTCGTTGAAACACTATATAAAATAGTATATCATATAATAATATATTAAGCAAGACAATCAAGATACAAATAAAAATCAAACCCTAAATATGGGTGATCTCACAAAGCTGTGTCCCACTTTTTGGGACGAAGGATTTCGGACTTCCTTCAAAAAAAATAAAATTGATGGCTTCGCGCGAAGCCATTTTTCGCCGGAATTTGTATAAAATTTCAACTACCCATGTCATTTTTACTATTCACTTTTGGAGATTTTGTGGACCCGGGGCTTAGAGAGAACCAGTGACGACCAGTACGACGTCAGCAGCTCCCGAGCTTCTTCGATCTCTTGTGATTGTTACTAGTACTAGGTACACACATTTTTCTCATTTTTTATTGTAAATTGTATGTTTTATATTTATTTTAGTTAATTATTTGTTTTAAATAATATTTAGTTTGTA
>MU224982.1:1031969-1069208 GCA_018584345.1 Thuja plicata | reverse complement strand
TTTCGATATATACATTTCAAGTTATGGTGATCAAAGTGACCTTATGTCTAAATTACAGTTACTGTCACTTTAGAACTCAATAAAATATGAAATATTGACCCAAAATGAATGAAACCAATTACATCCTATGGATATTGAAGTTACAAATATAATTTCGAAAGAACTACATCATTATCATATTTTTAAAAAAAGTTATGTTGATCAAAGTGACAGTCACTTCTTAAAATCACAGTTTTTTTAAAAGAACCACTTTTCAAAGGAGAAAGAAAAATGAATTTTAATGATTTTTTTTTTTTTAATATATTTAGAAACTAGAAAGAAAATCCTAAAATACCCTAGTTTACATTATCTTCAAATTCCTTATAGTTTTCCGGCAATAGGTGTTCGAAAATGAAGTTTTTTCTCAAAATGTTGATCTCTGTGTCAAAGTTGGCCAAAAAGTGGGACACACTATTGTGGGATCACCCATATACACAATAACAAATGTTTTATGTATATAATGCAATAACATTTAGGGAGAGGATAGAATCCAAAAAAATGGAGAGGCGAATGAAAGGCGAGAGTAGAGGATTTTCAAACCGGAGGGTTTCTAGCCTCTGCAAGGGTGAGTCCAAGGAGATCTCAGAGGGGGAAGAAGAAGATGGAGAGGTGAATGGAGGCTTTATAGATGCAGAGGATGCTGGTGTTGTGGTGGAGGGGCTTCTTTCTTTTTGTGCCCTATGTTTGGTGTGGTGCAGTAGTGGTTTGTTTGTTGTTGTTGGGGATGGTCATCAATGTTGGTTTTTGTGTCTATCATCCTTGCTGGATAGTGGGTGTCCTCAGTGGCTCATGGGGGCCTTTCAGCATGTGTGGCCCTCTTCCTTCTCTGGGAGTGGCCATTTTTTCCTGCTACTTGTAAGCTCGGTTCTAGGCGGTGTGTCGAGAGTATTGGAGTTGATGAAAACTATCAACCCACAGCTCCCAAGAATCACCTGCATGCAAACCTATCACAGAAAGAGAGAAGCAAAAAATCTATGGAGGCCAAAAATAATAGATCGATGGAAGAGGAAACATCTTGTGCAAACAATGTAGAAAAACTCTTAATGCAATAACATCCTCGATTAATTAATAACCATCGAATTTAATAATTTACAAAGAGGGAATCCTTATAAAAGGATACCGAAACCCTAAATTGGAAACCCTGAAGGGAAAATCTAGGTTGCATAATAATAATTAATAAAGGAATTAATTATTATATGCCTAAAGTTTAGCTTAAGTAAAAGAGGGATAATAAGTGACTTAATAATTAAATCAATATGATTTAATTAATAAGTGGAATCACTTTATTACTCTAACACCCCCCCTTAAGATAAACTTAGAGAGAAGCTAAAAACCTAGAAATAACTACTGAAAGCAAGAAAAATGGGTCCCGACAACAAGGCCTGATGAGGTACCCAATACAAAAAAATCTCTGTAAAGAGGAGAAAAGGAGAAAACCCAGTGGGAAAAACCCCTCCAAAAAGAGATGAAGCCTAGTGAAGGACAGAAGAAGCCTCCAAACTAGAGAAAGTCCCAAAAAATAGGAACAAAGAAAGAACATGTAGAACACCTCTGAAGCATGAAGCTGCAAACACTGTCAAAAAATAACTGCTGGAACCTCCACTATAATAGAACATGATCAGGTAGAGAAGACTTTAAACAAAGCCTGAAGAGATGATTGATGGAAGAATGCCTCCAAAACAAGAATGAAAGAAGAGTGTCCATATGGTAAATGATCCATCTCACCGAAATGCATAGGTACCAACCACTACATCCACCTAGTACATAGGAACAAATATTGAATACATAGATCACTCCATTGAACTAAGGAAGCATTAGAACCAACATGAGATACCCCCCATAATGATGAACATGGAGAGGTCTGACGGGAACACTGAAATGCAATGCCAAAAACAACTGCAAGAAGAAGAATCGGGAACACCAATAGTGTAGAAGAAGGTACAAGCACATGATAAAGGGAGGTGTCGAAGTAGAAGAAATGATCTTCTAGACACACATCATGAGGCTAATGTCGTGGAAGGGACACTCACTTGACAAAGGTGGATGAGCACAAAAGGAAAAATATCATAACCCCCCCATGGCACTTTATAACTGAGTGTGAGTACAAACAAGCACAAGGTGTACAAGATCCCAGATATGCAATTGCAGGCACTTTATTTCAGTGCGTTTACAAAATAAAGCTACAGAAAAAGGTGTATACAATGTTCACAGAAGGAAACGATCCCAGGACCTGAAACATCCAAGATATCTACCAGGATGCCATAAAGAAAAAAATTGAATACATAGAAACTTGGAGCAGAATCTAGGTGTGAGACTCATAGAAGAAGAAATAGGACAGAACCAGCTTTCCGACGCCATGCGGAAGTTGAAAAATGAAGTCCAGAAGAGCAAGATATGGCTCCTAGAGTGCAAAATAGATTGCTGACTTTGACAGGAAAAAAAACCTACAAGATGGAAAATTCAGAAAAACTATCCTCTAGAAAGACATCCGTCTCAGAAAGAGCTTTTCGACGATATAAGGAAGTCAAAAATCGGCCTCCGTTTGCTCCAGATATGAGCAAAAAACCACCGGGAGGTCAAAATAGAAGTGAACCTCATGAAACCTCAGCCAAAATTGGCGGAGCTCTGCTAAACTGGCAATTCCTCCAAAAAAAAATTCTGCCTCCAAATTTCCCACCAAAAGGGCAGAAAAAAATATTATTTTTTTAATAAAAAAACACGTTTTTTTTTAATAAAAAAAACACAATTTTTTTTTTTTAAAAATTTTTGAAAAAATTTAAAAAATCTTGGGGCCTGTGGTTGCTGACATCAGCAGCACGGAAACTGAGACAGATTTTTGCCTAAAAAATGTACCAAGGCCATGCAAGCAAAAAAGAGGGCCTAGATTTCAACTGTGTCCAAATAAGACGTGCCTTATATGAAAATATGGATTTTGGGGGTATTCCGGACACAACCCAAATGTCAGTTTTTGCTCAAACTACTCCAAACAAAAATCCTCCCAAAAACCACTAAAATCTGAGACAAAAACCTCTCAAAAAACACAGATTTAAAGAACAAGGCCAAATCTCTCATGAAGAGAACAGGGGCATGAAGATCTGGAGCTCTGATACCATATTGGAGTTGATGAAAACTATCAACCCACAACTCCCAAGAATCACCTGCATGCAAACCTGTCACAGAAAGAGAAGAAAAAAAGCTATGGAGGCCAAAAATACAGATTGATGGAAGAGGAAACATATTGTGCAAAACAATAGAGAAAAATTCTTAATGCAATAACATCCTCAATTAATTAATAACCATCGAATTGAATAATTTACAAAGAGGGAATCCTTATAAAAGGATACCGAAACCCTAAAAGGGAAACCCTAAAGGGGAAATATCTAGGTTGTAAAATAATAATTAATAAAAGAATTAATTATTAAATGCCTAAAGTTTAGCTTAAGTAAAAGAGAGATAATAAGTGACTTAATAATTAAATCAATATGATTTAATTAATAAGTTGAATCACTTTATTACTCTAATAGAGAGAAGTTTTAGGTTGTGGGCCTTGCTTGCTTCTTTTGGGAGAGTTGGTACAGAAGTGGATGTAGGAGATTTTAAGGGGGTTTCTGGTTCGCTCCTTCCTATTTGTGGTAAGGTGGCGGACATT
The DNA here is from genome assembly GCA_018584345.1 of Thuja plicata. NCBI lineage: Eukaryota > Viridiplantae > Streptophyta > Pinopsida > Cupressales > Cupressaceae > Thuja > Thuja plicata. Next base: position 1,065,520 of record MU224982.1, on the reverse strand, counting down.
CGGATTGGTGTTTCCCCTTGGGGCCTTTGACCTTTTCTCCCTGTGTGGACTATTTTTGTGCACTTGGAGGGGTTCTTTACCCCTATTTTGTGTTGGGGTCTGATTTTATTCAGTTTCCTTATCATCGGTCGTGTTCCTTTTCTCTGTTTATTTTATGAAGGATCTAACACGTCGTGGGTTTGGTCTCCTTCTGGGATTGGCGAGGCCATGTTTAAAGGGACATCCATTGGGCCATGGTGTTATGTTGAATAAGACGTTGCAATTGTAGCCACTAGGATGGTCTGTTCTGTTGTTGGTCTTGTGTTGTTCTTCCTGGAGTTGCATCTTTCCCTGGTTGGTGTTTTATCTCTGTGGGATGACAAAATTGGTTTTTTGGTGGGCCAAAGGGATGATGGAAATTTTCAAGGGCCCTTTTTGGCTCAGTATTTTTTGGTTAATGTGGAGCGGTTTTTCGTCTCTCCTTGGCTTTGCTTGGGCCCTGGCGTTTCTCTACTCTATTACTTAGAGGGTTGGTGTTTCTTATCGTTGGTTTTGTATCTGTTGGGAACCTATAGAGTTGGTTCCTGCCGCTATTGAGATGGGGTGTCATGGTTTGTCCTCTACCTAGTGGTGGTTCAGTAACAATCATTTCTCCTCTCTCTTTGGTCTTATGGAGGGGAAAACTCATCCTTTAGAGGTGGATGTTGGCGTGAGAGGTTCGGAAAAGGTGATTCTATTTTGGGTTGCTCATTGTGGCAACTACTCTGTTGCAGGTAAAAATTCCATCTTGATTCCCCTCCATGTTTTCCCTTTCTCTACTAACCCTTTTGAGGTGGGTTCCTCTCCTATTGAAGGGGAGATTTATTGTTCTCTTCTAGGAGAGTTTGGTGGGGCATCTTCTCTTTGGTTGTGGGATCCAAGTCAAAACCCACTACGTAGGTTTGGCCCGAGCTTTGCATAACCCCTTGCTGGATATGGGCTCCAAGTTATTTCCCAATGACTTCCAGCTAGATTTCTGTATGGTTTTGGGAGCCATGATAAAAAATCAAAGTCTTGGCTTGGGGAGCGTTCAAACCCCCTTGGATCTCCTTGTTTTGGAGGATAGATCTATGATGTAGGGCATTGGCCTCTTGTTGTTTGGCTTTGGCTTTCTGGGCAGCTAGTGTGTTGGAAGTCTTGTTCTTTTAGGCTTCTTTTTGTTTGTTGGCTTTTGCCTGGATTTGGGCTGCTATTTTATAATTGCTTTATTTATTGCATCATTTCTTCTTAGTGGGGTTCCAGATCCCCTCTAAAATTTGTTTGTAAAGGGTTTCAAGGCCCCTTCAAATCCTGCTTTTCCATTAATAAAAGCATTTAGGGAGAGGATATGATGGATATTCATAGTGATCTCAAGATAGATGGTTGCAATAGACCATATAGGAGAATAATACTTTTATTAGGAAATTATTGGAAATTTATCCAATTCTAATCCAATTAAAATATTGATGATATTCAATGCATACACTATACCCAATTAAAATATTGATGATATTCAATTCATAAAATATACCCAATAAAAACATGTGATTGTATGCAAATTTGAAAATCAAGTTGCCTTAATACAAAAACTATGAAGATATTCATCTTCTTTGTTATACCAAAAATCACAACTTTAACATGCTTGGTAAACCTATCTTAGATGAACATAAAACATCACATAAATATATGACAACACACGATTTACATGGAGAAATTGGTTTGGAAAAAAACTCCACGCCTAAAGAGATCCAAGATTTGTATTAATCCTTTAAACGAGTTACATTAATTATATGAATTCTGTTTGAATCATGACAACACTTCATGGCTTCAACAACATGTAAATTTTACTTGTTTTTCATTCAACTCAAGCACAAATCACAAATGCTTTCTAAAACCATTTAGGCATAAATAAAAAAAAATAAGAATCTTTCTCCTTCATCCTGTGATTTTACCAACTTTTTGAAAAATCTTCCTTATATTCTCTAATAAGCTTTCATTTAACTTCCATTTTTTTATGCTCCTATTTTGACAATTGGAAAACACCTTACAAGTTGTCATAACATTTACCATTTTTTATGACAACTAAAAGATAATTCCAAATTCCTAATTAATAATCATATATAAATATAATAAAAATAAGGTTGAAATATTTTCTTAATAGCTTTAGCAAGAATTTTAGCGATATTGTGATTATTAAGATGAGAGAAGGAAATAGATAGAATTGTATGCATTTTCATCAACAAAATGATAAGATTTGACTCAACCTAACTAGACTAAAACATTTAGGTTAGATAAAAAGACCAATCTAGACCAAAATATAAACTTAGTAAATGATGAAGAATATGTGATTATCATTTTAGTATTTTTGATCACCACCCAAATTAGATAATAAGTTAGACCAAACCCCAAGTGTTGATAATGCTATGCCACAAGGTAAAAAGTGTTGAGGATGCTTCCCCCTTAAATAGTCTAGTGAAAGAAGGGATCCAACTAATTTAAGATAGATTTTGGAAAGTAGGAAAAAATATAGAGCACGTGTGAAAGAAGGGGAACACATAGGTGATGCCTCAATTTTTAGGAGAAAGATTCCTCCAAACATGCATGCATGCAAGAAGCATTATAAAGTGAAATTGAACGTTCAGATTACGAGAATAAGGAAAAGTGAGATGAACAAAAGAAAAGGGACCACTTAATTAAGGTGAGATGCCATGAATTGGAGGCCCACCATGGAATATAAACACCGTAAGGAGTACAATCATCAATTAAGTTGTCACAGCGTGTGATAAGTAGGAGGACGACGTAGAATAAGATTATTAAGTAATTAGAAAAAGAGGAAAATAATCACACGGATTTGGGAAACATGTCATTCGTATATGGAAAAAAGAAGAAGAAGCACAAGTACCATATGAGACAATATGAGACAATAAGAGTGTGAACAATAGGCACAAGGAAAATGAAAGTGGAAGGTAAAAAGAAAGAGAATGTAAGCAATAGTAGGAAGAAACACAAGTACTATATGAGAAAGACACTCTAGGAATGTGAACAATAGGCATAAGGAAAATGAAAGTACAAGGTAAAAAGAAAGAGAATGTAAACAATACCTGAAGGGGAAAGAATTCTAAGATATACGTGATAGAGTATGGTGGGCTTCTCAAAAGTATATTCAATTATAATAATAAGGAAGTTAAAAATAATTTGATCTTCAATCTATGATAGCATTCTTCATATTTATTGGTACAATAATATACAAGAGAAAATGAAAAGTAAGAAGTGAGGAAAAGTCCAACAATTTGTAACTTTTTTTGGTGATTTTGGAGTCAAACGTTGGGAGATGATAGCACAACAATGTGAGGAGGCAAGGAGAGCTTAGGATTTGATGATGGGATATGTTATTTGGGAGATCCGCCCAATTTTATTTCAAATGAAAGATTTCATGTGACGTGTTAAAACACACATCAACATGTATAGCTCACTAATACACCTCATTTATGTTTCCAACACATTTGTACATCTTCCATTTTAGGAGACTCAACTTTTAGAGACCCTAACTTTTGATACAAGAGTTCAATTGACAAATTATTGGAGTCATTGGAAATTTCGTGAAGTTCCTTACCGATTTATAACTAGCCATGCTAGTTAGAACCACTTTCAAGCTATAAAAATGCCTCTAAGACCTTCAAACCAGACTTTGAAACTTTCAAAAATGGAAACTTTAATGCATTCAAAATTAGACATGGTCATGTGGTGAAAATTCAATGACCTGCATATTTGGCTAGTTTGTATTTTTGGGGAAAATTTCATGCTCAAATATATATTTTCTATGAATAGTAGTACCCTTATGTAAATGTGAAATTGAGATACTATTTTCTTGACAAATATACTTCAACATGTCTTCAAAATATAATTAGGTACTATTCCATGGATAGGGTATTTATTAAAAAGATATCTTTTATAATTTTGTTAAGACTAAATACAAAAGTATCTCCAGAGGAATCAATCTTACTTTGAAAGTTCATTTGGGTCATTTTCAAAGCACCACCTTACTATATGAAAATATGGTTATATTACTCTTACCATACAATTTCATTTCCAACAAAAGAAAGAGAAAATTTTGTGTATATGTCAAAGAAATTTCTTCAATAATCAATATACTTTTTATTATAATCAATTAAACATTATATATATATATATATATATATATATTATATATTTTATCAATTTCTTAACTGATGAGTCAATCAATTAATCAAAAGAAAAATTATTTTAATTAAATGAATGATTTCCAAATAGGATTTTTATCAAGTTCAAATTTGGGCTCTTTCCCTTTCTTTCCTCTATCCAGCATGTTACAAGAATTCAAGTTAATAATTTTCATGATATCATCTAGTTTCTCATGGTTAAGTGAACCAACATTAGCAATATTCTTTATTTTTTAATCTATTCCATATATACCCAATATTATGAATGAGCTTATATTTAAGATGATAGATTTATTTCAATGATGAAGAGAGAGAGGATGGTTCATTTGTAGAAATATTTCTTCTTGGATCACTATCGTACATGTATGCATTCTTTTAATCTATATATATCTCTAGTGATTCTCCCATAAGTATATTAATATATTTCATGATAAAATATTATTCAATATATTAGATGAATATTGAATTCACTAATACTCAATGCATTAAGTCTAATGGCCATCATCATCATCATCATCATCAAAAGTACTATAAATTAGGATGCCCTAATTTATAGCATATATATCCCATGTATATTTTGTGTAATAAAATTATTGGAATTGGCTTAATAATGTTATGTATGGTTAAAGATTAATAAAGATGTCACAAATATTTGTTTACTTCAAAAATTATTTATTTATAAAATGTGGATGATTTGGATCTCATAGAATATAGCTACAAAAATTCAAGAAGGACGTTAACTTTGTTGGCACCAAATAAAATATTGTATCAAATGTGCATGGTGTAACCTTCCAACTAAAACATAATAATGTTAATACAAGATATACCCTCATTGAAAAAGTCTCTAATCTTGTGTTGAGAAGGTTGTAACTTTGATATATTAATTTCTAGTTGGTTTTAACAATATTGACTTTATTTTTGGATTGAATCTAGTATAAATTAAAGATCAGTTAAGGTGTATTTTTTCAAATCTCACTATACTGTGTGAATGTGGTTATTTATTAACATTTTCACATATAGGAGCTCTTCATCACAAAATAATATAGAATGGTGTTCCTTATAGCCAATAGAATCCATAAAAGATGCAACTAATTATGAGTTTGTATTAAAATTTATTCATATCTTATCTAATATTTTTTCTTGACATCCTTATAACTCAAGGGGGTGTTCATATCAAACCCAAAAGTAATTTTCATACCATCCTAAAAAGTTAGAACCTATAATTAGATACTCAATTTATCCTCATTTTATCATGTATGGGTTCCCACATTGGGTTTGTGCTCTCCTAACACTCATCAGAACTTTGAATTAATATCATAAATTCAATGTTAATTAAAATGCACAAAGTATTGATGTGAGCCCTTATTTTAGGTATGTTCCTAGGTTTTTTTTCAAATTCCATCATTTATTAGCCTACATAGTGTTGGAATCATTTGCCATTGCACCAAAAGCTCAAACTACCAATGCCCAATACAAACGCTAGATTTAACCTGATCCATGGGAGCGGTTAAGCCATGTCACGATTCTCCAAGGAGGTGTTGATCACCAAGTCAACAATCTCCCCCTCAGCACTGACTAAGCCTTCAACACCCACTGAAGGGAGACTCAAACCTGTGACCCAAGGCTTTGATACCAATTGTTGGAATCATTTGTCATTGCACCAAAAGCTCGAACTATCAATGCCTGATACAAATGCCAGATTTAACTAGATCCACTAGAGTGGTTAAGCCATGTCATGAATCTCCAAGGAGGTGTTGACCACCAAGTCAACACATAGGCCTTATGTTGCCATTTGCATTTACATAGGGAAATCAGTAAATTCTATTCCCTACAAATTTACTCTAGATTTAGATTGCAAGTCAGTATAGCCTTATGGTTTCCATTTCAAGTCATTATAGGTGTTTGGTTGTTTTCCATTAGTATGTATTTTCTATAACTTGTCATATTTTATTATTTGTCCTCCTATCTTGCATTACCCTATCATTTCCTTCCCCCAATTCATTATTGTGAAGGATCATTGCACTCATTTAGCGTGTAAGTCCTACTTGATCATGTTGGGTCATCTTCCTTTCGATTGTGCAATAGGAAATTGAATAAACCACCTTGCTTCCCTTTTTCTTTTGTAAAATTTCATTTCTTGTATTATAATTGTTAAACAGTATCAAAGTGCATAAATTATTTTGATGTGATTTTAAGCATAAAAAGTAGATTAATTATATTTCTTGGAAAATTTGGTTGTGTAAATGTAACATATTAGCTTCTTCTTAATCATTAATGTGCATGACTCACTATGATTTTATCTATATTTCTACCTTGGAAATTTATAGTCCCATGTCCCAAGATAGTTAAGACCATAAATATGGGACCTCATCTCTTACATTAATGCAATTTATAGAGCTTTGCACAATTATTTTAATAATGTAGTAGGAGAAAAAATCCTATTAGCTCTATGGTCTTTGAACCATGGTGGAAAAAAATGATGCCAAGTTTTGATCATTGTACAATGCTCTTAATGATGCATGCTCTATTATGTTATAATAATTTGAGTTAGCAATAACATCAAAGTTAACATATAAAATATATGGATTGAATATTAACTGATATTATAATATAAACTATGTGAAGGTATAATTTTCAAACTCACACTATCCTCATATAGAATAAGACTAAAAAATATAGCTAGTAAAGATATATGGACAAACTTGTACAATAAGTATAAGGAAATAAAGTTTAAGAAAACACACACACACACACACACGTGTGTGTGTGTGTGTGTGTGTGTGTGAATTTCTCTACATGTAAATTATAAATATTGTAATAATGTAATGCTTGATCAAAAAGTATAGTTGATCTTATATTATTTTTCAATAAAAAAAGGTTTAGATTTAACAATTTAAGTTTAATAATATTTTAAGGATTTGTTCTAACAAGAAATATATGATGAGTTCTAACAAGAAATATATGATGACTTAGAATCAGTAGACAAAACAACATTGAGATAGATACCACTTTGGAAATTAAAAATAAGTTTCTAACATAACAACATATTTACTTAATCAATTGAATTCAACCTCTTTAAAATTAAAAAAAATAATACTTATAATATTATTAAAATCTATTTTAATTTAACTCATTATTTTATCAAATCTTAAATTTTAAATTGTTATATTGAAACTTAAATTTAAATGATGTGTAAGCATTAAGTTAAAATAAACATTATTAAATAAAATGATTCAAATTATCTTGAAAAGGAAGCCTCCATTATATCTCAAATAATAAGGCAAGGTTACACTAGTCCAAGAAAGAAGCACATTTTATGAGGAATATTAAAGGAAGTGCTAGATTAAAAACTATCTATCGAAATGAAAATACATTTTCAATAGTGGGGCATCCATGATCAGCCTTTAATTATCTGATGATTTAAACATTGGTGTTGATATAAAGTGAAACATATGTGCAAGAAGAAACCAGGGAAGATCCCATATGTTGCTAATGGTTTTGCTGTGTAGTCGCCATTGAAACACATATCCACCACCAATCACCAAAAGCTCACGTGCTAAGCTTTATCCATCCCATCCTTCCACCCAGCAATACAAGAATTCCACCACAAAAGTATGAGTTCATTCCCTTTGTTTTGAAAAGAGATAGGGAATGTTGGTAAAGATGACAACCATATGGGTGAAAAATTATGTTCTGAGCTTGATTTCCTTTTAGAGTGTTCATACATGCACAAGTAGTAAATTTGCTGTATCAAATGCGTTCCAACATGAAAAGGTAAAAAAATGCTTATTTGTCTCTTGGGTGTCCCAAACATCCATGGATTACAGAATATATGTTTCCATAAGCATCGTAGACCTTTTTGACAAATTGTCTGTTGATACAGGAGAGTAGAATGCAAATGGACGAACAATAGTAATTAGATTAAAATAAATGTATGCAAATGGCAGTGAATGCATTGAGGTTTTTAATGGAATAAGTGCGTTTTGTTTACAATTCCATATGATTAAGATTGATGATATAGCACAGAATCATGATATCTTATAAAAGTTATTTGTCCATATAATTTATATAGATTAATTTTTCCAATATGTTTTACATACATTAATTTTAAGATTTCATTTTAGTTTTATAATTTTCTATGATTATAATTGATGATATGAAATTGAAATATGTTTCTTATAAAAGATATCGCTTTAATGTATATGATTAAGATTGATGATATAGAATAGAATTATGATATCTTGTAAGAGATAGTTTTCAATATATTTTGATTAATTCAAGTAGGATAGGGCCCGAACCCAACAATAAAAGTAACATAAAGCCAGAAGGTGACTGAAGAGGGAGGAACTCACAAGAAGTGAGACCGCCCAAAAACCAATAGAGAACAAATCCCTACCTAAAAAGATGCTTTTGAACAAAGCAATAAATGTCGGGCACGAGATCCTTCCCCCTCAAAATGTTACATTCTTATGAACAAAGGGGTTTTGCAAGGGACCCCGAACCAAATTCAAACCAGATTTCAAAAATGAAATCTTAATCTTGGAAGTAAACTAGCCAAAGAATATGATTATGCACAAAGGGTTTTGAGAGGCCTCCCATAACCACTTGTTGCTGGCCATACCAAATTTTCAATATATTTTATATAGATTAATTTTAATATTTATAAGTTATTATTATATTTTTTATGATTATAATTTATGATATGAAATCAAAGTATGTTTCTTATGAAAGATATCTCTTGATGTATGTTTCTATGATTTCTTTATGCTCTCTTTTATCATCCTAATGATGGATCACATGGTATGATTCGAAACATTGATGAAAAAACTACAACACAATCTACCCTGATTTTTTTTGTAATAGTATCTTATATAAATTAATTTTAAGATACATATGCTAGTTTACAATTCGCTATAACTATAGTTGATGATATAGAACAAAAATATGTTTCTTATGAAAGATATCTCAAAGTAAATTCTATGTAGATTGATTTTAAAATATATATACAATTCTATATGACTATGATTAATGAAATAGAACATAACCATAATTGATGATATAGAACAAAATTATGTTTCTTATGAAAGATATCTCAGTAAATTCTATATAAATTAATTTTAAAATATATATACAATTGTATATGACTATGATTAATGAAATAGAATAGAATCATAATTGATGATATAAAGCAAAAATATGTTTCTTATGAAAGATATCTGTCAGTAAATTCTATATAAATTGATTTTAAAATTTATATACAATTCTATCTTATTATGATTAATGAAATAGAACATAACCATAATTGGTGATATAGAACAAAAAAATGTTTCTTATGAAAGATATCTCTCAGTAAATTCTATATAGATTGATTTTAATATATATATATATATATATATATATATATATATATATATATGACTGATTATTGAAATAAAACAGAATCATAATTGATGATATAGAACAAAATTATGTTTCTTATGAAAAATATCTCTCAGTAAATTCTATATAGATTGATTTTAAAATATATATACAATTCGATATGACTATGATTAATGAAATAGAACAGAACCATAATTGATAATATATAACAAAAATATGTTTCTTATGAAAGATATCTCTCATAAATTCTATATAGATTGATTTTAAGATATATACAATTCTATACACCTGTTGTTGTTGTTATTATTATTATTAATAATGAAATAGAACAGAACCATATCTCTCCAACATAATCAATATAGATTAATTCTAAGATATATAAGCTAGTTTACATTCTATGAATGACTGATTGATGAATGACTGATTGATGAATGACCATGATTGATGATATATAGATGAGCTACATTATTTATCCTGTTTGCAAGTACGAAAGACAAGAATTTGAGTGTGTTGCGAGAGCAATTATACAGGTTTTGATAAATGGCAAGTCCTCCTGTGACCATGATGACGGGCTTGTGACGAAGACGAAGAGATTCCACGTCGGTTGAAGAAACAATCTCTGAATGCACGCCCTTTGCTGCGAGGGGCAACCAATCGGTATTGGGAACACACTGAACGCAAGGACAAAACCAATGACGTTAGTCCTTACCGATTGTTTGTTGCAGCTCTTTCTCTTTCTCTTTCTCTTCCTCTTTCTCTTTCGACCCCTCGCTCAGAAGCCCGAGTTCCTCGTCCGACGAACTGCTGAGCTCAAGCTCGGTTTTCCCGCCAGTCAGCTCCCTGGCCTTGCATGCTTCCGAGACCCAGTCTGTTCTCAGGACAACCAATAGAATCGAGACAGCGCAGGCAATTTGAGCGGCGAGGAGCCCGTAACAGAGCCCCAGAAAACCCAGTTCAAAAACGAAGGCCAGAACGATCGCCACGGGCATTCCGACGAGGTAAAAGGACCAAAGATTGATTCTTGCGCCGATTGCCGGCCTCGCACTTCCCCGGAGGACCCCACAACCGGTGGTCTGAGGGCAGTTTCCGAGTTCGCAGAGTCCTATGATTGGTAAAACCGAGCCTGTGAGAGCTAGTACTCCGGCATCTTTTGTGAACACCCGTCCCCACAGGTATCTCAGAAACGTTGTCCACGTCACGCTCACCAGAGCTATGAAGACGGCGCAGCCCAGGGCGACAAAAGTGGCCAGTTTGGCTCTGGACGGTTTGCTGGCCCCGAGTTCGTTTCCCACCCTTGTGGAGACGGAGGATCCCAGAGCCATGGGCACCGTGTACATCAGGGACGTGGTCTGGATTACAATGGCGGCGGTGGCAACGGTGACCTCTGGATTATTGAGGTAACCGGCGAGGAGGGTCATGATCTCGTACCACCACCATTCCAAACAGACGGCGAAGCAGCTGGGGAGAGCGAGTTTGAGCAAGGGGCACCATTCCTTCAAGCAGGCGGTGGACCATTGGACGTAGGTTCGCTTGTGAACACCTGTGTAGAGCAAATATGCCACCAAGAAGAGCACCATGTTGAAATTGGTACACCAGGTGGCTATTGCGACACCCGGCACTCCCATGTCGAAGACGAATACGAGGAGTACGGTTAGCGGTACGTGGAAGACGACTGCGAAAAAAGAGGACCACATCATGGGCCGTGTGATGCCTTGCGAGCGAAGATAGACTCTCAGGGGCTGCAGGATGCTGTTCGCTAGCAGGTCTGGTACTGCGAATAGGCAGTACACGCTCGCCACCTCCGTTATCTTTGGGTCCTGCCTCAGCCTCAGCATTATGGTCTTCAGATTTATCCACAGTAGGCTTATGGGCAGGGATGCTGATACTAGCATTAGGATTGTTCTGTGCAGTGATAGCCCTATTAGAGACCAGTTCTTTGACCCGTATGCTTGCCCGCATACTGGGTCCATGCCTGATGCTAGGCCGAACAGGACTGAGTAGCCTGTTATGTTTGTGAACCCGATTGCCAGAGCACCGCCTGCTAGTTCTAGGCTCCCCAGTCTCCCCATGCATAGGACCGATACCATGGCCCGCAGGTATACCACAAAGTTCATCGCCGTTACTGGCATCCCTATACGTGACAGCTCCTTCAACTCCTCCACTACCTGCACATGTCCATGTACCCAAAGCTGGTGTTAACTTCATCGTGGATCGTTGAGTGTAATCTGAAATGTTGATTCATAAAACATATACAGTTTATTTCGCAAAATTAGTATTAAACACTGATTCATAATATTTCGCAACATTAGTATTAAACATCGATTCATAAAACATATACCGTCGATTTAGAAACATTAGTATTATCCAAAAACACCTGCACAAAATGTACACAATTTAAATTTATATAGTTTCTACAGTATACAACAGATTTCTGACTTAAACTGTGTGCAAATCTTTTCATCATCAACGTTTCAGATGATGATCATCACAATGAAACAAAGAGCACAGAAAACACAGAATCTAGTCTTTGTTTCAATACATGATCATCATAATGAAACAGATGATCATAATGAAACAGAGTGCAATATAGATAGCACGCTGATCATGTACTGAAACAAAGATTTGAAATAAAGAGATAAAGAGTAGAGTATAGATAACAAAATCTTTGTTTCAGTACATGATCATCATCAGGATGAAACAAAGAGCTAGCGTAAAACATTTTGAATTCGTAAAACGTTTAATGATTCAAAGTAAAGAGCACAGTATAGATAGCAGAATCTTTGTTTCAGTACATGATCATCATCATCAGAATGAAACAGAGAGGGCAGTATAGATAGCACAGCACAGTGATCATGTATCATGTACCAAAACAAAGATTCCAAATAAAGATTATATCTTTGTTTCAAAATAAAGACTATATCTGTGTTTCAGTACATGATCATCATCAGATTGAAACAAAGAGCGTAGCATAAACACATATTGATTCAAAGGAAATATCTGAATGAAACAAAGAGCGTAACATAAACACATATTGATTCAAAGGAAAGAGCATAGTATAGATAGCAGAAACTTTGTTTCAGTACATGATCATCATAAGGATGAAACAAGAAGTGCACTATAGATAGCACAGTGATCATGTACTGATTATATACTGAAAACAAAATTTCTGCTCTCCATATTGCTCTCTTTATTCCGATGATGTGGTATGATCGAAAACAATGATATTAAGTCAATTTAAGCCACAAATCTGCTTATCCATAGCTTATCATACCCAAAGTTCAAACCCTTAAACCCAATCTCCATTCCATGTAAACCCAATCTCCAATCCATATTGAGCATCTTACCCAATCAACCAAAAACAAAACTTGGGCAACAATTCGCTATAAAAACTAGACAAAACCAACTAAGAAAGAAATTGATTGCTCCATGGATAGACAGACTGCTCATGGAATATGCCAAGACCAGGAGATGTCTGCAAATGCAAAACCGGACCAAAAGTGGAAACAAAACAAGATGGGAGCAAGTAAATCTGATACCTCTGAGAAGGTGGGCAACTTATGCATCAGCCCATCATCGATTCCCCGCTTCTCTGACGGCTCCATGGCGCCTCTGGAGACTCGTACTCGCGACCTCTCGGCTGCACCGTCTTTTCAGCAGAGTAATATTGCAGATAGTGTATGAGAAGCACTAGTAATGGTGGTGGAGGTGGTGTATAAAAGAAGCAAAACAGGCGGTACTGAAATGGAATAGATTCGTGTTCGTGTTCTTGCCATGGGCATGGACAGGACAATATAGATGCTTTAGCATCCTCTTCTTCCTCTTCTTCTTCCTGCTTCTCAAATATTAACCCCACCAAAGCATCTGGCCCTAAAAGCACTAACCCCATTTAAGCGCACAATAGGAATCGAGTATGGGAATTGACAAGGACTAGGTGAAAATTAAAAGAGCGTTTTTGCACCCAGCAAGGGGGGCATGCAACTAAACACTCAAACCAAAACTTTGTCCAATTCGAGTCCACGTACAAAAAATATAACTGTACCGCATCCCTCAGCGGAGCAGACAAATGCTCGGGGAACGGTCACATTGGGATTAGCACTGACCGACGATCACGTGACCCTACGTGTTCGGAATCGCCGCTATCGCCCCTGGGGAACATGCTCACACGCGACCAGGGGCCCTACTCACTGCCCTTCTTCCTTCTTAACACTTCCACCGCCTTTCCAAATTATTTACCTACCCTTCTCTCCAATATTCCTCTCAATATGTCTTACAAATTAGAAACAAATACAAGTTTTCATTATGGGTGTGTTTTCCAAGAGAAATTGGGGTACTGGGCCACCAAGGAAGAAAAAATGGTATATCATCTTATGTGTGATAGTTTCAAAATGCTTACAAATTAAAAACAAATATAAGTTTTCATTATGGTATGTTTTTCAAGAGAAATTGGGGCTATTGGGTCGTGAAGGAATCTTATGTGTAATCCATTTCAAAAGGCTTACAAATGGGTCAATATTTCATGTTTAACTTAGTGTGGTTGTAAACATCATACACTAATGACTATTCCTAGGCAAAAAGTGTTAAATAGTCAAAGTTGACTTACTTTTTGCAAGCTTAATTTTTTTCTTAGGGCATGTCCCCATGCTGCTTAGCTTATTTTGGCTAGCAAGTGCTACTCATAAATTTTAGGTGCACTTTGTGGAACTCGTGACCTCATGATTATCAAATTTTGTTGCTTATTTTTTTAGTAGCCATCATAAATAGCATGTTTAAATAGAATATTATTTAGAGAAAAATAGGTAGCAAATAAAAAAGAGGGAAATCAATTTGTGGAGCCATGTATGACTTTTTCCTATTTTTTCTCAATAAGCAGCAAGTGCTTATTTTAGCCCCTCTTTTTTTTCCAAGCTTATTTTTCATTTTTAAGGAGTGGCTGGTCTACGATAGTAGGAGAAGATAACAATTTATCCTTTCCCGCTAATTAAAAATTCGCATGGGAACACTCTCACTGCTTAAAATTAAGCAGAAATTACACTTAAGCAGCCGCATGGGGACATGGGGTTAGTGTGTGATGTTTAAGGCTGGCCCTTAACTTAGAACTAACTCTCATCAATCCCCTTGTGAGATTGGGAAAATGCCAAAAGAGGCTTGGGAAGAGAGGATTTGCACTTTTTGCAATTTTGGGAACGTGGAAACTGAATAACATGTTATTGTAGAGTGTGATGCATACAATGCCATAAGGGACAAATTTGTAAATATTTTATTCACTAGCTCTTGACATAACTTAATCAAAAGAAATTGGGAGTGCTTATTATCAACTTACATAAAAAAAAAATGAATTTACTAAATTTGCTTAATTGAAAAGTTTGTCCCATGTACTATATTTAACCTTAAAATTATCTTCTTCTTCTCCCAACCAATAATAATTCTTCCTCAATCCTCAACTACCATAAATCGGCCGCAAACCACCTTTGTCTATGGGACCCAACTTTCGCATACCACCGTGATCTCGAAATTGACGCCCGTTTTCAAGTATTTCGCGTACACTGGT
Organism: Thuja plicata; assembly: GCA_018584345.1. Lineage (NCBI taxonomy): Eukaryota > Viridiplantae > Streptophyta > Pinopsida > Cupressales > Cupressaceae > Thuja > Thuja plicata. Next base: position 1,050,397 of record MU224982.1, on the reverse strand, counting down.
ATTGCTTTAAAAGTACATACAACCCAGTTAATTGTATAGAGAAAAAGGTTGTCATGATAATGGGGGACTAATCTATACGGTGATTCGTACAGTTGTGCCGATTGGATAGTTAATTTTCCTTTTTGTGATGGGAACATTTCGGCATCTTTATTTTTGTACAATGAGGAAGTATACTATTAAATAGAGACCGTCAAGCGAATAGGAAGATTTTGTCCATCAAAATCAATGTACGAAAACGTCACATTAATATTATAAGGAAACATCCATTTAATATTAGAATCATTCAAAAATCAAACACCCTTCAATCATATTAGAACATTATTAGAACATCCGTTTAAATCAAATATGGGTTTTGAACTAATTTAAGATGGTTAATTTTTCTTTTTGTGATGGAATAATTTGATTGTATGTATTTCAGTATCTTTGTTTTTGTACAATGGACAATAATTGTAAGAGGGTTTGTACATTCAAATCAAAGACATTTATTGAAAGGATGGGAAGATCTAGTTTATCAAGATCATTCAAAAAGAATAGGAATGTAGTCCGTCAAAATCATTCGAAAAATGTCATCAATATTACAAGTGAGCATAAGTTAAAGTAAAAAATAGTCCTTCAACAAATAGGAAGATCCAATCTATCAAAATCATTCATAAATCAAACATCACTCAATCCTACTTGAACGTACTTTTAAATCAAATAGCCTCCTTGAACAAATAAAATGATTTTTTATTTTGCTTGTTATGATGGAAACAATTGAATTGTATATATTTTGGCAACTTTATTTTTGTACAATGGACAATAATGTTATGGAGTATGCATTTAAATGTCTTTGAAAGAATGGGAAGATCTAGTCCATCGAGATTTCAAAATGAATATGAATGTCTAGTCCATCAAAATCATTCAAAAAATAGCACACCAAAATTATAAGGTAACATACATTTAAATTAGAAACAATCCTTGAACTGATATGAAGATCCAATCATTCAAAATCAAACACCACTCAATCATATTAGAACATACATTTAAATAAAAAATTGTCCTTGAACAAATAAAAAGATCTAATCAATCGAAATCTTTCAAAAATCAAACTCAACTCAATCACACTATCTGAAATTTCCTATTAGCCCCATAAATTAAATGTAACTCAAAATTTGACTCTAACCATCAAATCTCAAGCTTGATGAATGGAGGGCCTAGCTACACTCCATATCTTAGTGACACGTGCCTAGAAAAAGGACTTAACATTGAACAAAATTACCATTGATTGAATCAAGTGCACTGCTTCTTTCTGTATTGACTAATACTAATTCTTAAAATGAAGTGAGATATTATTTCATCTTAGACCCTACATTCAGTCTCCTCGCTATCATCTTTTAGCTCAACTTTGTAAATTCTCTCTTTTGATTAGGTTTGAATAATTGTCCACAAGAAAAATTTGGAGGAATCACTTAACTATTAAGAGTCCCTTCTTACCCTCCATACCTAAGGTTTTAAATCAAGCTCTTGGTATCAAATTTTATTCATCTTTTTTTTTTTTTTTCTATTTTTTTTTACTTTACATGATTTGAACTGAGTTCAAAAGTTTATAATGGAGGGTTTTGCTTCAGCAAAGTAAGTCTTTGAAATATTTATCTATAATTTATTAATAATAATTATTTATTTAATCATAAAAAGTTTGATAAGATCATCTATTATGTATTTGACAACAAGATATATATTTATATCAATGTTCTGGAGAACAAATTTTTATTTTATTTAATATTAGTAGCAATCATATAAATTATTTATTAATGTATTTGTTTATAAATATCACTTATTTATGTTTTCACTCTATAGTCTAATTGGATCTTTTTAAAGTTACATATCTAATATTATTTAAAAGAGGACATAACTTTATTTTAAATTTAAACATAACTTAGAGCTAATTAATTGTTCATGAAATTAGCCTCTTTTGTGTTCTTATATATAATATATGTTTATTATGTTTGCAATATCACATTTAGTCATGATGATAACATCATATCATAAAAGAATTCAATCTATTTAGAAAAGGACTCAACATTATATTTATGCAAAAAATCATATTACAAGTACAAATTAAATATTATAAATTAATATGAAAAGATAAAATAATAACATTACATCAATAAGATCAATTTCATAATCTTCTAAATAACTATCACATAAAAGCTATCATAGTATTCACATTTGTCCTATATGCATCTCTCTAGATTATTTAGATTCTGGATATTCTTTTTAATTCCTTTTTATTTTTTATGGAATAAATTTTTATTTATATATTATAAGCTATTCATAGAAAGAATCCCTTGAGATATATTACATCTTTCTTTCCTGTAAATTTTATATATGTAAACTTTTTCCTTGAATCACACACTCTCTCTCTCTCTCTCTCTCTCTCTCTCTCTCTCTCTCTCTCTCTCTCTCTCTCTCNACTCACACACTCTCTCTCTCTCTCTCTCTCTCTCTCTCTCTCTCTCTCTCTCTCTCTCTCTCTCTCTCTCTCTCTCTCTCTCTCTCTCTCGAAAATGGACCAATCATAGAATCCTTCTACTTAATTCTCCAAGATACCCACCTCTAGAGACTTTCCTCACTCAAACCCACACATTGGCGTTTCCACCTCCATGAACAACTTATAGACACAATTGTTTGATAAAATGTATAGAAAGAAATAATAGAGAATAGAATAATATGCTAGAATGAAGATAATATATCAAATAACAAGATAACTTTGAGATTTACCCTCCTTCAAATCCCACAAGTGAAAAACTCTCTAGAATGAGAAGATACAACAATCTCAAAGTCAAAAGAGCTTCATTTATCAATAATGGAAGAAGGTGGTGAAATGGTATGCTAAATAAAATGTAGAAAAATGGTGAGTCAAAGCCTCATAGTGCAAGAAAAATGATCAAAGAAAAATATATTTTTCCCCAGAAAGAAATAAGAGGAAGAAATGAGGCAGAAATAGAAAGTTTAAGGGATTGGCATTTTTCTCGATGTCAATGTGAGCCTAGAGGGCCATTACATTGCCAAAATCAAGAAGTGCAATATCACAACAACAAACTCCATTTGTGGATATCCAAGGTATGTTAGTGTGACATGCAGATGTCTCTTCCTAAGTACAATCCCTACCTAATGTTTAGGAAACTAAACATGACAGGTGGAAAGGAAGGTTTTTGGACTAAGGCTTGATCATTGTCTTTAATTTGGCTAAAGAGGAGACTTGCATAGAAAAAAACTTGCATGGGGTGAAACTTTCAACATTGCACATATACTACACCATAATTTGAATCATTTATAGAAATGTTGATGGAGATGATCCTTCTTTAATTGTTGTGAGGGAGCACTCTGACCCTCTTATTCATTCTCTAAATCACTGTTCTTCATATTTTTACATGAGTGGGGATACTTTTGAACAAGAATTGGGGGAGGTGTGTTTATCTTCAAAGGAGACACTAGAGTCTTTGGACCTTGTTCTACATTAATCTTCACTGGATCCTAGATTGTCTTTTTCAATAGTGTGGCCTAGAACACTTTATTTGGAAGGGACAACTTTTAGCATCAAAAGTGGGACACTTGAGTAGCTCTTAGAGATGACATACATTATGAGATTTCTTCCCACACATTCCTTTCATGACTTGGGAGACTTCATATGTATACATATTTATTTTTGTTTCTTTTTAAGAGGAGGGACATTGTTTGACAATCATGGATATTTTTTTGCATCCAGCTTCGAGCATCTACAATTATTCCATATTTTACATTGAAAGGGGATACATGGTCTATATTCTTCTCTCTCATGTTGGGGTATTGGGGGTGAGGGAAATGTTTTGTCACATGATGTTTTGTCCTTCTCATTCTGATTTAAAAGTATTTTGTATTTTCACCTCTCTTTTGGGGAAGAGTTTTATCCCATTTGGTTTTATATTTTTCTTCATTTGAGAGATTGTATTACACTTTTACATGGTTACCAAACATGGCCTAGTAGTTGGAACCCATTGATGCTTCATCTTTGCATATATTTCTATCCCTCTATGTTGCACTTAAGGGGGGTTGTGGGGACTAGGGGTTGTTGGTATGAAAAGGGGTATTTCCTAACTTGTTCCACTATTAGGCCTCTTTCACATCTTATCACTTAATTTTACTTAGGGAACAAATATCATTCTTCTTTACACTTATGCACATAACATATTCAAATTTGGGGCATCATTGAGTCCTCCATACATCATCCTTATTTGTATCTTTTCTCTCTTTTGAAGGGGAGTTTTGTCTCAATCAACTTTCTCCTTTTCTTTGTTTGTGAGAGATTTATAGTCTAAATGGGTACCTACCATGACCTAATAGTTGTAACCCATAATAATTTTGCATCTTTGCATCATAATGTACTCTCTAGGTCAAGTAATCAAGGGAGGGTTATGGTGTGAATAAGGTTTTAAACCTAATAAATCCTTGTACCTTGCTAGTTACTTGTAGGGATTTATTCACACATTAAGCTTTACTTTGGTCCTAGGTGTTCTTCTAGAAATCTTAGTAGTCTACATAAGATATTATCATATCTTTATGACTTTATTTAAGTCTAGCATAATTATAATTCATTTAATCGAGGTAGTTTTTTTATTACAGAACATTAAGACATATCTCACAATCTTGTCTAATATTATCTTCAAACCTTGTCTTTATAAGAAAAATCATCTCATTATAAGTTACATATCAATCAATCAATCAATCAATCTTTTATTGTTGAAGTAAGCTATTCTTGTAATTTTCTCTCTTGTGGAATATGTTTTGGTCTAGCAGTCTATCCTAGGGGTGTTCAAGAGTCACCATTAACTCCTACATCATCATCCACTTAACAAAATATCATTCTTATGACATTGTTATTAGAGTAAAAAGGTATTTCTATGTTCACTTATTAATTAAACCCTTATTGATTTAATTGTTTAAGTCACCTTTTTATCTCTTGTTCACTAAAGCTAAACTTTAGGCATGCAATAATTAATTCTTTATTAATTATTCATGCAACCTAGGTTTCTCCACCTTCTTGGTATTCGATCTCATTTATAATGATTGATCTCTTTGTATTTATTATTCCCTCTTTGAATGAACATTTTTTTTCTAGAACATTCTTATCTCCAAGCTTTGCTTTTGTAACAGGTTATTGTGCATGCAGTGGATCTTGGTGGTTGAATTCTATAAATTCTAACATGGTATCAGAGCCTTGCTACTGCAGCCCGTTCTGGAGTCTTTGAAGTTTTTTTTGGAGCGTTAAGGGTTTCAAGCTTTTTCAACATTTTTGTGTGGAATTAAAGGGAATTTATTTTTCAGAGCACTTTGGGCAAAAATCGACATCACGGTTGAGTCTGGAAGGCCCAAATCCCATAATTTCCATATAAGGCACGACCATTTTTGTCAAAGTTGCATTTTGAGGCAAAAAACATTTGCCTATTCTGCCCTGGCATGGAAATTGAAAAAAAAAAAATATATATTTTTTATTGATTTTTTGGCATTATTTTTAACGCGCTCAGTGCTTGTCAAAATGCACCACCATAGTGCCATTGCAGTCCACTTTGGACACTCCGCCGCCGCGCGGCCACCCACCGGCCACCACCGCACCACCAGGCACGCCACCACCACCGACTCCACTTGCCCCGCCACCCCCTTGGCCACTCTGCCAACACCGTCGATTGCCACCTCCGCCCAGAGGGCTCTTAGCAGTGGTCACATTCGTGACCAGAGGCCCTGCCTCAGCCCCTTGCGCACGCCATACGCCCAGGGGCCCATTTTTTAAAAGCCCTAGGGGCTAAAACATTTTTTTGAGGAGCCCTTTTTCTACCTCCCCTAGGGGCTGATTTTTGACTTCCATATGCCGTCGAAAAGCTCTTTCTAAGATAGAAATTTTTGGGACGGTTAGATTATCTCATTTTTCTGTCTAACTGGCCTTGTTTCTAGTCAAAGAGCAGACTTCTTTTCAGCACTTCCTAACCTCTACATTGAGCATACAGACTCCGTTTTTGGCTCACGAACAGGCGTCAAAGAGCTCTTGCCAAGCCCACTTCAGATCTAAGATATTTTTCAGGGAAATTTGACCAGGTATTTTCCCATTTATTCTATTGCCTTATTTTAGTGTTTCCTCATCTAGCTTCTCAGTTGTACCGGGGTTTGGTTTATCTCTTTGTGGGGGGTGTTTTTTTCAATTTTTCTGTCATTTATCTTAGCAAAACCAGAACACTCCAACACATAAAACACAAACCCTTCTGCATCTTTTGTCTAGTTTTGAAAGAAAACATAAAATAAAGAAGGCTTAAGGTACGACATGGCAGATTCAACATTAGTTGAACTTCTCACACCACATAATTATCATTTGTGGAAATCCTGTATGACTAAACTTCTTTGGTCACACGGGTTATGGTCTTGTTTGGATCTTATTCAGTCACTTTTGACTCATCCTTACGAGGTCATGCAACACAAAAACAAGATGGATGAGGCCATGGGTGTTATTTCTTTGCATATTTCAGATAGTTTTCTTTTTCACCTTGATAGTTGTGATACTCCTATTGAGATGTGGGAGAAGTTTCATAATCTCTTTTTGGCACAGTCAATGAGTTTCGGGTACTTCATATTGAAGCAGAATTGACATCCTTGGCCCCTTAGATATTCTCCTTTATTCAGGATTTCTTGACGAAATTCAAATCTACGAGGTCTCTCTTACATGGTTGTGGCAAAAATAAGACAGATACAGAGTTTATTTATCTGATACTTTCCAAGCTTCATGGTTCTTTTTAGATATTCTCTTCTACATTCCATGCCACCATAGATGCTTTGGGTCCATGGTTTACCATGCCTACTTTTGATGTGTTTTGTGATAGCTTGACTTGTGAGCAGGCCAAGCTCTCTCAACTTGATTCTCTCTGTGGATCTTAGAACCAAGCCTTGGTTTCCCACCCATCTACGGCGATTCAAAAGAAAAACCCAAAGCCCAAAAAGGATTCAGCAGGCAGTGAGAGTTCCTCCAAGCCTGATTCAAAACCCCATCCCAAGTATGGGAAATCTTTGAAGTCTAGTGAGTCTTCCTCCAAGACTTCAAAGTCCACCGGTGAGCCTTGCAGTTTTTTGTGGCAAGGAAGGACATCCAGTTTCCAGGTGTTGGAAACGCTTAGAGGCTTTAGAGGAAGCTATGAAACAACATCATATCTCCTCATCTCAGCCATCTTCCTTTCCATAGGGAAGGGACATGCTCTGTCTACATGAGCTTTGTCTTCTGGCACCACTTGGATTATTGATTCAAGTTCTTCTCACCACATGTCTCACTCTCAGCAGCTAGTCACCGCACTTGCCCACATTGATACTTCAAATATTGTCGTTGGTGACTCTACACAACTTGTATTTATAGGGTCTGGTAATGTCTCACTCCCTGGAGGTTTTCTACAGGATGTACTTCTTGTTCCTAATATTTTGACAAACCTCCTTTCAAATTTTTCAGATTTGCCATTCTGGCTCTGGAAAGACAGTTGAGTTCTCCCCACGTGATGTGGTTATTCGAGACCTCCATGATCCTAATTTGATTGTGGCCACTGGCAGTGTACATCCTCAGTCTCGCCTATATAGTTTTGATGGCTTTGAGAGTTCAGATGCTTCTGGGTTCTCTCTTGTGGCACATGCAGATTCAACAAGCAGACTTTGGCATGAGCATTTTGGCCATGTCAATTACATATACTTACAACAGATGAGTACACATGCACTTGTGAGTGGGCTTCCTTTGATTTCATGTATGTACTGATGGTGTATGTCAAGGTTGTGCTCTTGGAAAACATCACAGGGATCCTTTCCCTACAGGTCGTTCGACTCGTGCTAAGGCACCTCTAGATCTAGTACATAGTGATGTCATGTCATTTTTGACTCCTTATTTTTCAGGGGCTCACTATGTGCTTACTTTTATTGATGAATTATCCAGACATACTTGGGTATATTTTCTCAAGTACAAATCTGATGTCTTTGATACCTTTTGTGTTTTCAAGACATTTACGAAGAAGCAATCTGGTCATTCTATCAGGAGGATATACACCAACAATTGGGGGAGTATGTGAATCAGGCTTTTAGAGATTTTTGCACTAAGCATGGTTTACAACATCAGTTGACAGTTCCACACACCCCTGAGCAGAATGGTGTTGCTGAGAGAAAGAACAAAACTTTACGGGAGATGGAAAATTGTATGCTTCAGTCACGGGATATGCAACCTTCTTATTGGGCTGAGGCAATCAATTGTGCCAACTATATACAGAATTAGATGCCTCATAAGGCATTATGAAATCTGACTCCTGAGGAGGCTTGGTCTCAGATCAAGCCTGATGTTTCCACACTTTGAGTCTTTGGTAGTGCGGCTTGGGCATTTATTCCAGATGCTCAAATGAAAGCTGAAGAGTCGGCCACTCATATTTGTTGGCTACTATGAGGATGTCAAGGCGTACATGTTGTTTGATCCTGATTCCTAAGAGGTCTTGTTTCGACGAGATGTCCAGTTTGATGAGCGCTACCCTCTGATGGATTCTCCATCACTAGCTTCTCCCTCACTATCTACTCCTACTTCATCTCTTGAGAATTCTTTTTCTCTTGATGATGATTATGATGCTGATGATCCACCATCACCACCTGCTCTAGTTATGCCCTAGTGGGATCGTATTATAGTTGATGTAGCAGGTTATTAGGATGGTGATCCTACAGATAGACATTGTACTTGTGCTCAGACATCTGGTTCTATCCTTTTGAGTCATGCCATTTCAGATGACCATCAGAAGTTTTCAGAGGTGACTGGTCACACAGAGTGGGATATGGCTATGGATGAGGAGTATTCTTCTTTAATGAAGAATCATACTTGGGATTTGTGTGCTCTTCCGAAAGGAATGAAGTTGGTTTGGTGCCAGTGGTTGTACCGTACCAAATATGTTGTTGATGGTTATATTGATAAGTATAAGGCTCGTCTTGTTGCAAAGGGGTTTTCTCAGGTGGAGGGTATTGATTACTCCGAGACCTTTTCTCTTGTTGCCAAGGTGAATTCTATTCACCTTGTACTTTCACTTGCAGCTTCACAGGGATGGACAGTTTATCAGATGGATGTGAAGAGTGCTTTCTTGCATGGAGACCTCCAGGAGGAGATCTATATGGAGCAGCCCCCGGGGTATGTGCAGGACTCTTCCTTAGTTTGTAGGCTTCGACGTTCATTATATGGTCTCAAACAAGCCCCTCGGGCTTGGTATGAGAAGATGGACTCTTTCTTGCTCTCTATCCAGTATACCCATTGCCACTCTGACCACACAGTGTATCTTCAGCGTCAGGGGATTGAGATTGTCATACTTGTGCTCTATATTGACGATCTTCTCATCACATGTAGCTCATCCTCCATGATCCAGGATATCCAATGCGCATTGATGGAGCAGTTTGAGATGACAAATCTCGGTCTTCTACATTATTTTTTGGGCCTACAAATTATACAGTCTTCCGATGGGATTTCACTCTTGCAGTAGAAGTATGCTCTTGATATGCTTCACATATTTGATATGCTTGATTGCAAGCCTGTGCCTACACCGTTTCAGTTAGGAGTTGTTTTGTCTTCCACATATCCTACACCTTCAGTGGATTCCACTTTGTACCAACAGTTGATTGGTATCTTGTTGTATTTGACACACACCCGTCCCGATCTTTCCTTTGCAGTTGGACTTGTCTCTAGGTTCTCCCATGATCCTCATGAGAGCCATTGACAACCTGCAAAATTTATTTTGCGCTATCTTCGAGGCACTACACATTTTGGCATTCACTACACATCAGGCTCACCACACATCATTGGCTTCACTGACTTAGATTGAGCTGGTGATGCTAATGATTAGAGGTCTACTTCTGGCTTTGTTTTTTTCCTTGGTTCTGGTCCTATCACATGGTCATGCAAGAAGCAGACTGCCATAGCATTATCATCTATAGAGGCCGAGTACCGAGCAACAGTGTTAGCGATTCAAGAGATTTTATGGCTTGGACAGTCACTAACTTATTTTGGGTTTCCTCCTGATAGTCCCACTATTCTTTGGTATGAGAATCATAGTGCCATACACATTTCCTGTAACCCAGTGGAGCATCAGCGCACCAAACACGTTGAGATACACATGCACTTCATCAGACAGTTGATTCAGGATGGTACTCTCATCTTGGAGTACATCCCTACATAGGAGTAGTTTGTCGACATCTTCACTAAACCGTTGGCCTCTCCGCACTATCTCCAGTTGTGTGATATGCTACGGGTGAAGGAAGTTGTCCTTGGGGGTCTCACTAAGGAGAGGCCTTCCTTCCTTTTTTTTTTCAGCATGCTTTTTTCCATCTCTTTTTGGAGTAGAGTTTTTTCCATGTGGTTTTCTCTATTTATCCACTTTACAGAGATTTGGTTGTGATTGGGTACCTGATCAAGCCTTGTTGCTGGGACCCAAATTTACTGCTTTCAGTAGTTGCTTCTAGGTTTTAGCTTCTCCCTAAGTTTATCTTAAGGGGGGTTATTAGAGTAAAAAGGTATTTCTATATTTACTTAGTAATTAAATCATTATTGATTTAATTGTTTAAGTCACCTTTTTATCTCTTGTTCACTTAAGCTAAACGTTAGGCATGCAATAATTAATTCTCTATTAATTATTCATGCAACCTAGATTTCTCCACCTTCTTGGTGTTCGATCTCCTTTATAAGGATTGATCTCTTTGTATTTATTATTCCCTCTCTGAATGAACATTTTGTCTTTCAGAACATTCTTGTCTCCAAGCTTTGCTTTTGTAACAGGTTATTGTGCATGCAGTGGATCTTGGTTGTTGAATTCTATGAATTCTAACAATCGGTGCATCCACTATTATTCTCTATATTATGTATAAGTTGTGTAGATGATGAGTTGGTTGTGTATCTACTTGTATAAATTTTAATTCTATGTAAATGAGATTCTAAATTTTTTACTCCAACGATTTATTGACCTTTTAATTGACTATTGTTAATTAATATGTTTTGTCTTTAAATACAAGATTCTTTATGCTCAAAATTCAATATATTTCATGTTCAAAATAATAGATCTATTAATCACATTATTATCATATCGTTAAATAGAAGAGTGAGAATGAGTGTAGTGGGGGGTTTTCAATTGCAGAAGGCGTTGCAGAGGAGGATGGAAATGAAGATGATGACAAGGAGGGTTCTTCTTTATAGGTGGCTTTGGGGTTCTTCTTTGTGGGTTCTTCATATGTTGGGGAGGATTTAGTTCATGGGGTTTTTCTTTCCCTAGTGGGAGTTTTAGAGAGGGTGTCTTGGGCCTTTGGAGGTTGTATTTTGGACATCAGAGTTGGGGATTTTGTATTTATTGATGGGATGTCTGTGCTTATAGCATTAGTCAAGGTCTGTGTTTGCTGAGGTTTTTAGCCTCTCTGCACCCACAGTTGGTCTTGTGATTGTGGTTTTTAGAGCACATGGTGTCTTCTTTTGAGGAGTCATGTGGATGCATTCCATGCCCTTTGGTGGTGGCGGGAGTGGAGCTAGAAGTTTTGGAAGTAGGGGAGTTGTAAGAGGGTTTTATGGAGGAAGGGGAATTAGATGAAGAAGACAAGGACTTGTTTCTTCTTTCATAGGCTATCATGTGCTTGTGTTATTAGTTTCTTAGGGGTATCAAGATCTATGTGACAGATGGTATGGAGTGCCTTGCTCTCATGTTTTTGTCTACAAGTGTTTCTTGCCTTGTGTGGGCCTTCTTCTTGCAGTATGAATTAGTTTAGTAAGGGTTATGATCAATGTTGTTTTCGGCAATTTCTATGTTGTTCTCCTCTTGCCATTGGAGGTGGTTTCCTTGGTTGTAGGGGCCCTATCCTTTGCTCCTCTTTTACCTTCAATAGTGGTGTCTTTGGTTGCAGGAGCTTTGGAAGTTATTGTGTCCCCTAATAGGGTTTGTGTTTTCTTCTTTGATGGATGTCATATTTCTATGGAGGAGTTGGTGGCTGGGATTCCCCCCGTTATGAGTGTTCTTTTCAGTCCTATTCCAATGGGTGCTACAATATGAGGATTTTGGGCTATTGTTCTTCTGCTTATGGTTTTGCTTGTTTTGGAAGTTGGGATCATTGACCCTTTTTTCCCTTTTGGATTGCTAAGGGTTGCCTTGTTGCTCACTCCTATTGAAGTTTTGTGTTCTCTAAAGGTCTTGATGTTTGGGGTATGACTATTTTGTCCTCCATACCCATTTTGGTTTTGATTTTTTTTTTTTTTTTTCTAAATCTAATTGCCTTGACTTTGTTTAGGCCAACTTTAGACTTGTATTTTTGGTCAAGGGTCTCCTCTGTTGTTTGAGAAGAGAAGTTCTTGTTGAAATTTGTTAAGAAGGCTCTCGTTATTTCTCTGGGTAATATTTTGTTGAGGGTTATCTATGTTTCTCCTTTGGTCTTTTTCTCATGTTTCTTTTAGAGGAGGACATCTTCCTTGTGAGAAAGATCGAGGATCTGTCTCTTCACCAGTTGGTTTCCTCCCTTGTTTATCCCATTAAGACGGATGCTTCTCCTATTAAGGTGAAGAATGTTGGGGTAGGAGAGGCAGTGTATTGCTTTGTAAGTAAGGTTATGTGAGCCTTTACCCATTGTTCAGGCTAAGGGAGCTAGGAAAAACCCTAGGATCTTGTTCAAGATTAAAGGAGCCTTTAAAAACCTTTTGTATTGATTTAGGGGCTACAACCTGTTGATGGTGCAACTTGAGCTTTGTCTTGTTAGAATATTTTAGGCTACTAGTTTTATGCTAATTATGGGGCTACTATTTAGTTATGCTCTATTCATTGCAACTATTCATTTGAGGGTTCCAGATCCCCCAAAAATTTATTTTTAAAAGATTTTGGAGTCCCTTCAAAACTTGTTTAACTCTTAATAAAAAAATAATCACATTATTAAAAAAAATGACATAAAAATGTGAAAAAAGTATTTGAATCAAGCAAACAAAAAGTCACAAACACACTAACATTATGAAAAAAAATTTATACCCACGAAAAAAAACTTATGATCAAAGCTAAATATAAAAGAAAAAATAACTAAAAAAAGGTGTAAAATGGTTATAGCGTAATATTGGGCCCTTTGAGGTTGAAGTATCCCTATCTCCCTATCCTTGAGGTCACCATCGAGTGTAGATAAGATTTGGTAAATGGAATAGTTTGTGCCCTTTATGTCACCCCACTATATTCGTATGTCTTAGAAAGAGAGACCAATTATTACTCATAATTTAAAAAGAGTCGAATTACTTTGTGCTTCGACTTAATAAGATATTCAAGAGAGTTTATAATATGTTTCTTTACGAGTTGTGTCTTCTAAGTTTACTATTTTGGGGTTTTTGTCACCCTTTTATTGCCTATATTTTTATTATTTTGATATTTGAAAAATATTGACCCACATCAGCATGCGTGCCTTTCTTAGGTTTGGCAGTGGAAAATCTTATCGCAATATTCAATAATATTATATAATTTACCATTTCCCCACAGCAATTTGGCACGTCATAACCTTCCTTGGATAGATTCTAACATTTTCCATGTTCGTCGTCAGTGTTAATTTATTATATTTTACGAGTAAAGAATAGTCTATTTTTACAAACAATAATTGTATTGTTAATAATTATAGTTTATCTAATTTTAAATGAATTATAGGAAATATTTACAAATATTATGTGCATATGGGTATCAAGTTGAGATCAATTTAAGTGTTTTTTTATATGAGTTGAGATCAATTTAAGTGTTTTTTTAATATGAATACGATGTTAATTTAAATTTTTATTTGAAAAAGATCAAAAGTTACAATTTAAGAATCTATTTTTAGATATCACACTTATGTGTGCTAATAATGTTAGATCAAGAGTCAATTCAAGATTTCAATGTAGATATCTTTTGGAGATTTGAATTTGTGTATCTACATGAGAATCTAATGTTTTAATTAGTTGAGCTCATCCCTTGGACCTACTTAATATTTTGACAATCAACATGACCCTTTACAATCCCACCCCATGATAGTTTTAGTAATGTCAAGTGTTTTTTTTTTAATGATCATAAATAATTTTTGGTCATTTGTTGAGGGAAACATACATATTTAGTTAAGAAATAAAAGGTAAGAGAAACTAAACTTTGCCTAGGTTTACGCTAGATTAATTCAATAATATATATATTGTAAACATAAATAATTCAAATAAAAAATTATAGGATCGGATGAAAATGTGCTCTGCAACTTGGTCGCAACAGATCGTGGAAGTGTGTGGCGCACAGTAGGAGAGACCTGTGTCTCCTCCGTACTGTCTGCGTGACCGATAGTGCCCACTCCCTTCCTCGTGGCTTCTTTGATTCCTAGTTTTCGTGCTCCTTTTCCCTTGATTTTTCTTGTGGTTTAGGTTTTATGTCTGTTATTATTGGTTTTCGTGCTTGGCCTTTGTTTCTTGAGTCTTTATTTTCTCTCTTCTCGGCTCTGGTTCACGTGTGTGCCTTTAATTTTATGAATGGGTGTCATTTAGGGTCTGGCTTCAAACCACTTCTTGCACTCATGGTCGTAGGAGATTGTTATGATGGAAATGATAAGCAAGGCAGTGATAATATGGCAAGTGGTATAGAGGAAAATATTTCCAAAGATATGGTGAAGCCATCGTATAAAGCATTTCTTTCGGAGAAAACGGTTTTACTAGAGTCGGCGTAGTTTGAGATCAAGAACAATGACAATGATGGAGGAGGATTCCCCAATATCGATGGACATTGACAAGGAGGAGAAGGTGGTGATAAGACCGCAATAGATCTTGGTGGAGAAGGGAGAAGCGAGGAAGGTAAGACCCCACCACCTAGAATTAAGACCCTCACTCTCTCAACAAATGCAGACATGGTAAATGCTATCAAAACCGAGCAAAGTAGATTGAAGAACATTGCTATTTTTTGTTTGTATGGACATGAAATTTCTTCCGGCTAGAAAATTGTTTGATGATTGGATTGGTAATATATGGGGTAAAAAGCTTGGTATCATGGTTAGTTTTAGCCGAATGATTTAGAAAGGATTGTTTGCTTTTTTTTTTAAGAACCATGCTATGCAGGAAAAAGTCTTAAATAAAGGTTATTGGAACATTGGCCAAACTATGTTTAGAGTCATTCTGTGGGCACCCAATAGCTTTGTTGTTCATATCATTGCACGGTCTTTGCCTTTCTGGGTTGAACTCAAAAATGTCCAGCCCAAATTGTGGTAGTTTATCCCTCATTTGCTCAAACCCCTTGGCTTTGTTCTGCAGGTTGAAGAGGCTAGGGTTACCCTCCCACACCTTAATGCACATATTCTCATCACCCTTAACCCTGATAACGCATTCCTTGACTTTATTTCCTTAGATGTCGAAGGCATTAATTATAGCTGGCCCATAGTTAAGTTGGGAGATATCAAGGCTTGTTTTCACTGCAAAATTAATGGCCATAACAAAAAAGATTGCCCACTGCTGAAAAACATTCAAAAGAATTTTGTCGTCTCGCCCAATAACAAGAATAAGCCTATCGAAGACATGTAGAATAATGGTAAACCTTCTAATAAGAATGATAGCCATAATGATAATATTGATCACAATGGTAAGAACAATAGTGGTAATTTGAGGAATGTTGGTCTAGGGGAAAAAATATCCATGGGGAAATAAGGGACACCCCACTGGAAAAATTTGTGTCACTACCTAACTTGCTCTTTGAAGAAGACTTGAAGTGCATGTTGCGGCTCAAAATAATTGTAAACAAAACCCATTCTCTTGTCAACCTCAATATATCCATGTGGCCACAGAAAAATTCCAAGAGGATAATGCACCCAAAAAAAACACGCAACAAATATCTCTGTCCAGTTTAAAAGAAAAACAAATCAACAACTTTAAGAATGACCATCAATCTGTCAAACATGTTAATGTGTGTTTTGACACCATGCCTTCCATTGACCTCCCAAACACACAATCTTGAGATTGTGGAACGCCTTTCCATTGAAAAAAAATTTGTTTGTTCGAAAGTCGGCCCCATTAGATCATTGCATAGTGATCAAGAAGGTGAAGACAGTGGTTTTGTTGAAGTTGTTGCTAAGAAAAAGAAAAGGAAAACATATGAAATAAGTAACAACCTAAAAAACAGTGGGAAAAATAACAAAGTTTAGACTAAAGAACCCCCATAATGTTTTAGCGGATTATGTAAAAGCCCTACCTGCCCCACCATTATATGATGATGAACATTCACAACTGGAATGTCAGGGGGCTCGAATTTCTGACTGAAAATATATTTCTAGAAGATGGTGTAACAAGACTCAGAAGAAAGCTATTATCTGTTAGTAGGAAATCAATATTACGGGCGTTCAGGAATTCAATACCTTACAATTTATATGGAAATGGATCCAATTGCATTTTCTCAGGTCATGAAAGAGGTAAAGGAGGATTGACCATTTTAATAGGTGCCAAATGGATTGATAAAATTGAAGGCAAAGGTTCCTCACCTTGTCATATGACCCTTTGGAGTTTATTCAGTATCAACAACCAAGTGATGGGTATTTGTAATATCTATGCCTCTAATGATTATAGAGAGAGGGCTAATTTGTAGGATTGGTTAACTACTAATCTCCCAAATTTTAAATGGATTTTTATTGAGGATTTTAATATGGTGGAAAATAGAAAAGATAAACAGGGAGGGAATAAACATGAGTGGAAGGGTAATGAAATGTTTTTTTTCGGCTAAATTCAAAAGAAGATTATACATTAGAGACCCACTGGAAAATATGAAACAAGATTATAACAATATATGGTACACATGGTGCAATAATCAGAATAGTAAAAATACAATATATCGCATGCTTAAAAAAATTTATGCAGAAGTTGATATGTTTGATTTTTCCCACAATCCCAGGCAGAACCCTATTGAGGTGATACCTGCCATTCTTTCTAATCACTCCCCAATACATGCTTGCATTATGATCAAAGGTTCTAACCCTCATAAAGATAAGCAGAAGAGGAAAAGCACCTTCAAGATCAATAGTTCTCTATTAGAGGATGAAGATATTATTCGAGCAACCCAAACTGTCACTATTCTTGCTAAATTTTGTAATGCGAACCTTTCTGCTATTGATAAATGAGATCAAATGGTTATTAATTGGAGAAGGATGTTTCAACTGATAGGGACCAAAGAGGCCATTGATAGAAATAAAGAAGAGAATCTTTTCCAAAAACAACTCAATACTATTGAAGGTGAACTACATGACAGAGGAAATGATATAGAATTGGAGGGTATATGTAGGATCATGGTATACCAAGCTATGGCCTTAAGTGGCAATGAAAAATCAGAAAATCAGGGTTAGTCAACTTGACGTAAAAAGTTGAACATCTTATCAACCTTATGTGAAAAAGTTGTAAGAACAAAATCTGTAGGAAATTGAATGTATTTTCTAAACTACTAGCCCTTGTCTGAAAAAAAAATCTAATTGTTCAATATTTTAGATTTCAATGCATAAGTACAAAAATTTTAGGAAAAAGATAAAAAGTACGTGTATGTCTGACCACCATAATCATAATCAAATGATGATATATTTTCACAAGATTGTAAATATAAGTAGTAGACTCATGCCTAGATGTGACACATATTTTTGTGTAATTGTTTACTAAATAAATAATTAATTATGAATTTTTTGCTACAACTTATTCAAAAAACAAACTACGTGTTTGACCACCTTAACTAATTCTAAAATATATAAAATTGCAAACTTTTTTGGTTCTTATAGTAGGCGAAGCATAGAATGTGACACATGTTTCAGATTTCAAAAAGGTTAAACCGTTTGAAAGTTATAGTTGTTTTTCAATCAGTCTGTCAATTAGGACTTTAGAGATAACTAAATTAGAAAATAAGTAATAATTACTTACTGAACTCAAATTCTGACATAAATTATATTGATGGAAAGCTGATAATGTCTTTAAGAAACCCTTTTTGTTTCATCAATTTTAGGTGAAAAAAAGGTTTTCAACTACATGGTCTAAGTATGGAGATCAGAGGAAATATGGTGAACACGTCATTTGGGTTGACCATCCACGTTTGGAATTGGAAACCAAAACCCAAAGCAAATACCAAGCCTAATTGTATATCCGATATTATCGGATATCCGATAACTCCTGCCCAAATACAACATTTTGATTTCAACCCTCTTTTCAATTTTATGATTTAAGTTTTTTCAATTTTTCAATTTTATATTTTTAGTTTATATATTATAAATTTCATTTGTTTTAATATTAATATTAGATGGTAATAACATTAGTATTATATAATTATTTAAATATTAGTATTGTATTATATAAATTAGTATTATATTATTATTATTTATTTCTCTATTGTATAATAGTATAATATTAGTATTAATTATTT
>MU224982.1:988045-1022711 GCA_018584345.1 Thuja plicata | reverse complement strand
AGGAGAAGATAAGATGTTCCACCTTTATCCCCAAATGCACAAATGAAAGATCCAAGTTGATCAACCCAAAAGAGGGATTAATGCACAAATGAATCAACCATTCAGAAAAGAGAACAAAGAGGGAGATATTAAATTCTGTTATTTGAATAAATAGATATGATATATGATAGTAATTGAAGAAATAGGAGAAATGTACTAACCTTAAAGAATTTCAGATCAAAGAATGCTATTTTCTGAGGTCTATAGATTGTTTCTGGAAAAACTGAAATATGATCCGGAACCGGAATGCAGAGACCAACAAAACCCAAAAATATTTTTCTGATCTGATGTCGTCTTATGAAAAATGTAGACCTTGAACCACAAATGTCAACCCTGACCCAATAATTTTGACCTTGACCTGCACAGGTCTGACATAGAATCTGTTAGCGGAGCTCGACAGAAAGCCAGAAAGGGTATCCAGTTTTGTGTCCAAATCTACAGTCCTAAAATTGTACCTGCAAGAAAAAGAGTATTGTTTGTTGGGGGGGAGGGGTTTGCCTTGGTCAAACCCCGGTTTTGGAATTAAACTCAAATATATGTAATTGAAATTGCAGAAATAGACAAAGTAAATGCATAAATTTACCTTGCTTGAAAAAGTCCTTGTGGAGGATTCAAATCCTTGATTCCACAAGTATGTATGCACCAAATATGTAGAATGTAGAATGGTAGGATGTCTTCAATCTCTTGCTTGTAGATCTCTAACACCAAGGCTTGAATGGGTTCTTGAATTTGGAAGAGGCTTGGAAGAAGGTGGATGGAGAGATCACCAAAAGGGCACTATGTAGCTTGAATCCTTCAATGGCCTCCAATGGATCTCCTTCATGAAAATGGATGCTTGAATGGATGAATGCTTGCTTGAAATCTTTCTCCTTAGCTTGCTTGGACTTCACTTGATAATTTTCCTTAATTTCTCAAGTATGCTTAGGCTTCAATAGAGGACTTAGTTTCTCAATATCGCTTGTTACTTGATAATGGTTAGAGAAAAAGAGAGGAGAATGCTCCCTTTTATACGAAACTAAGGAAAAATATTCTAAGGAGGCTGACATAAGAGAATTAAATTCAAATTAAAGCCCTTACCCCTAGGAGAGGACCTAAGTTAAATATAATTTAGGAATTGACACTTTGGAACCCAAAACAGCCGACTCGGAAGCGGGAAATAACTTTTGCAAAGACTGACATTCGGAAACTGCAAGACCCTAAAGTTTGAACCCTGGGACAAGGTTGACTTTGACCTTGACCTAGGTTAGGGTCGAGGTTGACATAGACCCAAAAGGTCAACCCTGACCTTGAAGTCCAGAATCTCAGGTCTGTAGTCCAGAATGCAGAAATCAGGCTGGAAAGAAGTGGAAAGAGGGACAAAACAGGGGGAAAGCCAGGTCTAGATCAGGAACCCATTCAAGGCACTTGTCATGACCCCAAACCACTTACTCAGAAGGCTAAATCAGTCTACAATGGAAGTGCTTCCATTTTGTGACTATACACTTAGAAAACCTATCCACCACAAAAAATATAGAATAATTACCTCTTGTTGTCCTCGGTAAGCCAAGAAAAAAATCCATGCTAATATCACTCCAAGGTTTCTCAGGAATAGAAATCGGTGTATACAAACCAGTATTATGACTTATTCCTTTTTCATCTTTACAAACTCCACAACTCTTCACAAATTTATGAACATCCTTATACAATTAAGGCCAAAAATACCTTTCCTTAAGAAAACTCAATATCTTATCAATACCAAAATGTCTAGCCAAACCTCTACTATGTTTTTCCTTTATCAAATTGGTTCTCATTGATCCTCTCAATATACATAAATAAATTTGAATAACATATCATATTGAATGAAATAGTCTTCATACTTACTTGCTTGATCCGGAATAGGTGCTCTGCATATTCTCCATGTAGGCTCATAAAAACCAGGGTCACTTTTATACAAATGCTTCATATAATCAAAACCAAGAACCTCAATTATCATTTTAGTCAACAAATATCTTCTCCTACTTAATGCATCAACAAATCAGTTAGAAAATCCACTCTTATGCTTTATCACAATTGTGAAACTCTGCAAATACTCTACCCATTTCATATGTCTTTGATTCAACTTATTCTGACTAGCCAAATACTATAAAGCCTTATGATCAGTATATAACACAAATTCACTTGGAATCAAATAATGTCTCCATTTCTTTAGTGCTTGAACAATAGCATAGAAAATCTTAATCATACACAAAATATTTCCTCTTAGCATCATTCAACTTCTCACTAAAGAAAGAAACATGTTTACCTTCTTGACTCAACACAACTCCTATTGCACTACCACTTGCATCACACTCAACTTGAAATACCTTATTGAAATTAGGTAAGGCTAACATAGGAAATTCATCAACCTTCTACCTCAAACTCTCAAAACTCTTATCAGCTCCATGTGTCCACTTGAATTCTCTCTTGTCTCCTCTCATTGCCTCAGTCATAGCATTACAAATTGAACTAAAATTTCTGATAAAATTTTGGTAAAAAATTACTAATCCATGAAATGATCTTACCTCAATGACATTATCATGTGTATGCTAATCAAGTATAGCTTCAACCTTCTCAGGGTCCATCTTCAAACCATCAGCTCAAATCACAAAGCCTAAATACACAAGTTCTTCTTTCATGAAGGAACACTTTTTCAAATTAATCAACAACTTTTCCTCTTTCAATATCTGCAACACGTGTATTATATGCATAAAATTCTCTTCTATGGTCTTACAAAATATCATAAAATCATCCAAGTATACAATCACAAATTTACCCAAAAATTTCATCAAAAACTCATTCATTAACCTCATAAAAGTACTCGAAGCATTAGTTAAACCAAAATGCATAACCAACTACTCATATAAACCATCTTTTGTCTTGAAAGTAGTCTTCCATTCATCACCTTCTCTAATTCTAATTTGATGATATCTACTCTTGAAATCAATCTTGGTAAAATATTTTTCTCCATTCAGATAATCCATTATATCATCCAGCCTCGGTATAGGGAACCGATACTTAATTGTTATTTTGTTAATATCACTTGAATCAGTATACATTTTCCATTCTCCATTCTTCTTAGGTGCTAACATAGCTGGTTCTGCACATAGACTCAAACTTTCTTTGATCGAACCTTTCCGTAGCAACTCATTAACTTATCGGCTGAGTTCTTCATTCTCGGTTGGTATCAATTAGTGTTGTGCCTTGTCTATAAATAGCTCCAGGATTTAGATCCATACAATGACTACTATTTATCATTAGTGGCAAACCATTAGGTACATTATTTGAAATGATCTCCTTGTATTCATTAAGAAGATTTTCAACTTCCTCAGGAGTTTTATCTTCTATTTTCTCACTCAATTTGTTAGGAATCAAAGCATAACATACATCATTTCTCTTCAGATCCTTAACAAACTATCTACCTTCCATCAAACAAAATTTCACAGATGCGCATATCCCACCAATCGATTCTTCAACTAAAGGTAATAATATTTGTCTCTTACCATCAACCCAAATAATATACTTATTCAATCTTCCATCATGTATAGCATGTCTATCATATTTCCAAGGTTTACCCAACAAAATATGACAAAAATCCATAGGTATAATATCACACAACACCTTATCATAATACTTTCCAATTTTTAGATTCACAAAACATTGTTCACTCACCATAAGTGTATGCTCATCCTTGATCCATGAAATATCACAGGGCTTTGGGTGCTTCATTCTTTCCAACTGCAACTTGGTGACCATTTCCTCAGATGCCAGATTCTCCAAGCTTCCACTATCAAAAATCACTTCCCAAACTTTGTCTGCAACTTTGAATATGGTCTTGAACAAAATCTTTCTTACTGGCTCTTGCTTATTATTCTCACTCCTTAATGTTCTTCTGACCATTAGGTTTCATTCCTTCTCAGGTTCATTAGGTGAATCTTCTTTCACAAAAAACATTTCTTCTACTACCAATTTCCTTGCTTGCATGTGTACACTCAATTGATCTATGTTCCTCTTCTCCACAATTGTAACAAGTTCCTTTGAACCCTCTTCTGCTATATCAACCTCAGGAGTATTTACCTCTTCCTCATAATGAACTTCCACCTTGCCACTTGGTCTTGCCTTTATCTTGATGCATGTCTTGATTTGTCTTATCCTGATCAGATCTACAATTTTCACCATAAGAGCTACCTCTTCCTCTAGGGAATCTACCACCTTTTCCTCTTTGTCTTTGTTCATGTCTTTTGTTCAATTTCTCCTCATTTTTTAGGGCAAACTAATAAGCCTCCTCAATACTCTCCATCTTTACGAAGCTGATCTGATCTTGTATAGAACTTAATCCATTCAAGTATATTTTTATTCTTTCCACCTCATCCTCAGCATGCCTAGATCTGATATCTAATCTGTAAAATTCCTTAGTGTAATATTTTATAGAGCTATCTTTTTTCTTCAAACTTTTCATTCTCCTTACTAGGTTAGTCTAGTAATCACAAGGTAGAAAATTTCCTTTCAACTTGTTTATCATCTTATCCCATACTTTTATCTTGTATTTACCCTTCTTTTGATCCAATTGCAGATGCTCCCACCACAAGGATGCATGGCCTTTCAGCTTTGTACTTGCAGCCTTCACCTTTTTCTCCTCTGTTACATTCTCATACTCAAAGTATTTCTCCATTTTGGTTATCCAATCTATCAATTCATCCGAATCCAAATTTCCACTATACTCAGGGGGATTAAACTAAGGTGTGGACTTCAAACTTGTCAAAGCTCACAAGAATATTATTCTTCTTGATCCACCACAGGTGCATGTGTGGCTTCTTCTTGCACTTCCTCAACTTCATCATCACTAACATCATCAAGATGTATTCCTCAGCGCTGGGCTGTCTCAACAAATTCTAATCTTGCAGCAATCTATCTTAGCATATCAGCTAGGCTTGGATCTTCATTTCCCCTCCCACGAAACATCTTGAAACCCTCTGCAATTGTAGGTCAGATTGCAATCTGCTACCCCACAAAAAATCAACCAACTAGGATTTACAAGAAAGAACCTCAGACCTAACCTTCGCTGTGATACCACCTAACGCAAGGAGGGTTAGTAACTGGACCAAGGGCACTTTCAACTACCAAACCAGCTTAGAGAACACAAAACATAAGCTTTAAACATAGATAAGGAGAGAAGGAATACATACTTTATATTTTTTCATCAAACTTCATACATGTCGGGCTGTAAGGCCTTCCTGGTTATGAGCAAATACATTCAAAGTTTTTTACATAAAGTCCTTATACATGTGAGGTCACAAACCCTTGATCTAAATATTCTATCTCACTGCTTACTCCCTATTATGTCACTGCTATCTAATCTAAGAATAGAACAATACTTTTATACAAAAGGCTACCGAAAAGGTTAGCCCCAAAAGATCCTAAAGATCCAACATAGGAAACAATAATAAACCAAATTTAGGTCCACACGTATCCCAATGAGAGAACCCAACATTAATTATGCTACAGAAATCAAATGCACATGTCAGCCACAAGATCCAACATCCAACCAAATTGGTGAGAAAGATTACCGAGCAGCAGCGACCAATCAGTGAAATCATTGAGTTGTCAAGAAAAACCACCGAGACCTACCAGTGAAGCCAGCCAAAACAAGTAACCAAAATCAATCAGTGGAATGAACCAACAAACCTTCAATCGACAAAACAACAACAATTATCAAGAAGTTTACCGATCAGTCTCCAACAAGCTATTGAACTCTAACTAGCATATTTTTGGTTGATGCAGGATCACCACGAACCCAAGATACTCCTGCATCAGCTAGTCAAGCATATTGCATTCCCCCTATCTTAGTTGTTATCATTTAGAGAAGAGGGGAAACACACAAGAGGAGAAATTTCAATCATAATAGATGGAACTATCACAAGATCCAAACAAGGACCATGCTCTAATGATGAGCAAATTTGTTTGTCACTAGGAGTAAGAGAAAATTGTTTTGAAAATTTAACACATAAATCATGATTAATATCAATGAGTTCATACATATCATCAGAATCACTAGCACAAATATCATTTGCATTAGAAACATCTTCATCATCAATAGTATCTTCTTCATCCAAATTAACCAAAATAGAATCTAAGATACAAATAGAATCATCATGTTTTTTCAATTTAATCTTCTTAAGATTAACTTCCTCCCTTGGGCTATGCATCAGTTGTTGAAAGGGAATCAAAGCATTAACTTCCTTCCTTTTATTCTTTAGGAGGAATAATTGAAGGCACCACACTGGGTTGAGAGACAGAAATTGTAGGGCGTTTGTAAGATATACGAGGTAGAATTGAAGCATAAATTGGAGGTATGAGAGGTGTAGCAAGAAGTCCAGGTCCATGGAAAGGTGATGGAACTATAGAAATATTGCTAAGTTCACAAATATTTTTGGATTTGAATTTTTGATAGGATATGAAGAAATCATCTTTCTGAGGTTGAACTGATTGAGGCATGGTAGGCCAAAAAAAGTCAAGGTCAACATTCCCATGATTAGTTGAAGGTTGATAGAGAACATGGTTAATTGTGATGATTTCTCCATCATGGGGAAATTTCAAACACTTATTGATAGGAGAGACTATAACTTTCATGGAAGTAAGTCAAGGAGGGAATATTATTACTCGCAATTGATCGAAAGTTGGGATGAAAACAAAGGTGGCATCTAAGGATTTCTCACCAAATTTTATGAGACATGTAATGGAACCATGTGCAAGATAAGTGAAACCATTGAATTTTTTGATCATCACATCAAATTTGTCATAAGAAACTTTCTAGAGGCATCTTTTGTAAATATGTTCTTCAGTTATAACATTCACCATCCAAGTAGGATCTTGTATCATATGAAATGGTGAGAAATGTTATGGAGGATGATCACTCACTAAATAAAATGGATGGGGATATGATATATTAGGAACACCACCAAAGGCTCATCCTCAAACCCAAATATGATTAGCACAGCCCAAAAGGATGAAGGGGTGCTAATGCAAGATCTAGATTTGAGGATGGGTTCCCTTAATGTCAAAGTGTATATGATATGTAAAAATGATGTGCAAATATATGAAAGGAATTGATACTATGATAAATGAAATGAAAAATATCAAGATATGATATTAGATCTGATGCATAAAAGTAAGTGCAAGATGAAAAGAGGAAGAATGAACTCACCTTGAAACTAAGAGAAGAGGAGTGAACTTTAGATCTAATTTTGAGTGTCATGGAACTATCAGAATTAGAAATGATTTTGGATTTGGCACTCTGACACCTATAACAGTTGACTATGAAAAAAAAGGATCCAAAGGACTATGTCAAAAAAATTCAACCTAGTCCCGGAGACTCTGAATATGATGGAATCTGTGAAGAATCTGCCACTAGTTCTATAATTCCCAAAATCTGGATCCAAAACTATGAAAAATATGTTCCTACACAAAAGAAAAAGGGGAAAAAGGTTGTGGAAAGGGGCTTGCCTTGGTCAAGCCCTTGTATAGAAATCAACCTTGAAATTAAATAGAAATTGCATAAGAAAAGTAATGTAAACAAGATAAGTGGCAGATTTACCTTGCAAAAGAAACCCTCATGGATGGATGTAAAAATCAGTCAAATCCATGAAGATGCTTGAAATGTATGTTTGGAATGTGTTGTAGAATCAAGGATGCCTTAAAAAATGCAATGGATCTACATTTTCCAATCCCAGATCTTGAAATGAAAGTATGCTTGAAATCTTGAATGGAGAAGAGGAATGAATCTTCTTGCTTGCTTAAGACTTCCTCTACTTGGCCATGATGGAAGAGAAATTTGCACCAATGAGAGGGTATTTCCTTTTATTTGTGACCTTGAATTGGATTCTTTCCTTCAAATCTTGGATTAAAATCCTCAATTAGCTTGATTTCACTTGCTCTAAAAATCACCAATGAATTGCTTACACATAGAATGAATAAAAAAATAATGGATTTTCTTGATGGATTGCATAATAATGACGGATGTTCATATTGGAGTTGATGAAAACAAAACCTTATAGCTCTCAAGAATCACTTGCATGCAAACACTTGTCATAGAAAGAGAGAAGCAAAAACTATGGAGGCTAGAAACAATAGATCTGTGAAAGAGGAAACATCCTCAATTGATTTAATAATGGAATACATAATACAAGACGATTCAAGATAAATCAGAATTAATTAAAAAATACAAAGAGATTAAACCTTATAAAAGGTGATCAAAACCCTAAAAGGGGAGAAACCTAGGTTGCATGATAATAGTTAATAAAGAATTAGTTATTATATGCCTAAAGTTTAGCTTGAGTGAACTAGAGATAATAAGTGAATTTAATAATTAAATCAAAATAATTTAATTAATAAGTGAATTAACATATTACTCTAACACCCCCTTAAGATAAACTTAGGGAGAAGCTAAGAAACTAGAAAAAACTACTGAAAGCAGGAAATATGCCATGGCAATATGGTCTGATCAGGTACCCAAGTACAAAAAATATCTGTAAAGAGGAGAAAAGGACAAAACCCAGTTGGAAAAACCCCTCTCCAAAAAGAGATGAAGACTAATGAAGGAATGAAGAAGGCTGAAAAATAGAGAATGCCCCAAAAGATAGGAACAAAAGAAGAATGTGAAGAGCATCACTAAAGCATGAAGCTGCAAACACTATTGAAGAATAACTCTTGGAACCTCTACTGTAATAGAACATGATCAGGTAGAGAAGACTCTACAAAAATTCTGAAGTGATGATCAATCGAAGATGGAAGGATGCCTCCAAAATAGGAATGAAAGAGTATCCATATGTTAAATGACATATCTCACTGAAATGCATAGGTACCCATCCACTACATCCACCTAGTATGTAGGAACAAATACTAAATACATATATCAATCCATCAAACCAAGGAAGCATTAGAACCAACATGAGATACCCCCCATAATAATGAGTAGGGAGAGGCATGAAAAGTATACTGAACCAGATTCCCAAGAATAACTGCATGATGAAGAACCAGGAACATAGAAAGTGCAATAGAAAGTACAAGCACATATAATGGATGGTATCATGGAGGAAACACTCTCATGAAATATATCATGAGACTAATGTTGTGGAAGGAACACTCACTTGAAAAAGGTAAATCAAACCCCCCACGACACTTTATAATTTAGTGTGAATACAAAGAAACACAAAAAATTCCAAGATCCCAAACATGCATCAGATGGCACTTTATCCCAGTGCATTTGCAAAAAAGAAATGCTATAGAAATAGATATCTACAATGCTTAGGAATGACAAAACAATAGTATGAACATGAGTAACAACTAAAATGGAGTCATCCCATGTAAGGAAAATGATCCCAGGGCCTGAAACATCCAAGATATCCACTAGATTACAAAAAAGAAAAAAAACCTGAATAAAATGTACCTAGAGCAGATGCTGGACGTGAGAGCCATAGATAAGATAGAGCACAGAACCAACTTTCCAATGACATGTAGAAGTCAAAAAATAGAGTCCATATGAGAAAGATATGGATCCTAGAGTGCAAATATGAACCCCAACTTTGACTGGAAAAAACCCTACAAGACAGAAAAATCATAAAACCAAACCTGGAAAATTAGATCAGCCTAGGAACCAGCTTTCTAACGATATCTTGTTTGCCCAAAAATGATACCATATGCTCAAGTTACGAGAAAAAAACTGAAGAAGCCTCCAAAACAAGAAGAGACCCAAGAAATCTCGGCTAAAGTTGGTGAAGCTCGACTAAATTAGGCGATGCCACTAAATATGGTGGGATTGCCAAAATTTTGGCCAAAATTGGTGGAGGTACCAAGAATTCATTTATTTATTTTTTTGTTCACCAGTTGGGTGGCGTGAATTTTGAGGTGGCACAAAATATGAGGTGGCGTGAAAACTAAGGAGTTTTTTCCCTCAAAAAGTGTGCCAAGGTCGTGCATGCAAAAAAGAGGGCCCATATTTTAACTGTCTAAATTGGATGAGTCTTATATGAAAATAAGGTTTTTTGGGCCTTTCGAACACAAACGTGAGGTTGATTTGTGCCCAAAGTGCTCCAAAAAATAACGCCCCCTAGATCCACAAAAACTTGAAGCAAAAAACCTCTTGAAAACATAGATCTGAAGAACAAGGCCAAATATCTCATGAAGAGAAAAAGGGCATGAAGATCTGGAGCTCTGATACCATATTGGAGTTGATGAAAACTATCAACCCTAAAACTCCCAAGAATCACCTACATGAAAACACTTGTCACAGAAAGAGAGAAGCAAAAGCTATGGAGGCCAGAAACAACAAATCTATGAAAGAAGAAACACCCTAAATTGATTCAATAATGAAATACATAATACAAGATGATTCAAGATCAATCATAATTAATTAACAAATACAAAGAGATCAAACCTTAGAATAGGTGATCAAAACCCTAAAAAGGGGAGAAACCTAGGTTGCATGATAATAATTAATAAATAATTAATTATTATATGGCTAAAGTTTAGCTTAAGTGAACTAAAGATAATAAGTAATTTTAATAATTAAATTATAATGATTTAATTAATAACTGAATTAATTTATTACTCTAATAGTTAATGGATTTTAAAATGAGAGGAGAAGATTCCATTTTATACTCATTTCGAGATTCAATATTGTTTGGCCAACCACAAATAAAGGTTAGGAAGAAAAACCTCTGCATAGGGCTAGAAGCCCACTTAAATGCAATTCCCTAGGAGAAGGTCAAATTGGGTCAAAATTTTCTAGGACAAGGATGACTTAGTTTTACCTAGTCCTAGCATTGTTAATTTAAAAGATGATTTAGGTCTTGGGAAGTGTGAAAAGTTTCAAGGAGAGAAAATGAAAGATGCATAAAATCAAGCTTAAAGATATTTAGATCTTGAAATCACTAAAATTAGGTCTACTAGGTCCTAAAGACATCCAATAATGGGTGCTAAATTTTTAGGATAGTAGAGATCTATAAGGACTCCATGAGAGAGAAGACCATTAATCTTCACAACAATGTAAAGAGGACCATTAGGTGCTTTAATAGTCTTACTAGGGTCAAATGTAATACAAATATCGGGTGTTTGTTTGGGTTTATGTTTGGATTGATGAATAAGGTTGACAATATGTTTGGCCTTGGTACAATCAGGGTCATAGTTCACAATAGTAGGTGGATCAATAATAGTGGTGGAAGAAGAAGGCAAATGATGGGTAGACTCAATGGTACTGGTAGAATCGGAAGGTAAAGGATCGGTATAAATTTTCAAGTTTTGGTTGGTAGAGGAAATGTATTTGTTTCCTTGATCATTAACACCCTCAACAAATATGGCATTAGAATCAACAAGGTCTTCAACAATAAACTTCACACGAAATTATTTTTTAGCATCATGGCGAGGTTGACAGTGGTATTGGAAAAATGCTTTGGGATCAAATTTTTTGATGGTTTATTTTGAAGATTTAATTGGCTTAATGGGAGGAAGTGTTAAAAAAATAACATTAACTAACTTGAACATCACATTATGCAAATATTCAGAAAGAGGTGTAAAATTATTAGAAGGTCTGAAAATAGATGAAAAAGGAGCCACACCTTTGGATGCTACTACCACTTGCACATAAGTATTACTTGATGAATTGTTGATCTTGATAAATACCTTAGGATTTTGAAACTTTTGAAAAGGTTGGGATGTGGCATCACTCTTATAAACCAGAACCATTGGAGTGGTGATCTCGAATTGAATCACTTGAAGCTGATAATTATGAAGAACTACATACAATTCAGTAAATGAAGAGAATTCAAAAGCCAATATCTTATCTCTAATATTTTTTTTTTAATTCAGCAATGAAAATATTTTGCACATCAATACCAGGTACGAGATAAGAAATCTGAGCATGCAAATGCTTAAATGTACCAATGAAACCAACCACTTTTCCTTTAACACAAAAGCAAATGCTTAAATGGATAGGATTCAATCTAAGGAAGCACAATCCACGTGCAAAGATGATGATTGGTTGAAAGAGTCAGTTGACTGAACTGACTGATCAATTATTTTGGAAACTTCCAAAATCAGTTTTTAGTTAACAACTTTGTTTGCAAAATGAGAAAAGATAAGAATAAGTTAACAGAATAAAATAGATTTGTTTCCAATTTGATAATCAGTTAGTTGAAATTGATGACATCATATGCATTTTAAAGATTTAATTAATTTTAAATGCACATTTTTTTTATTAATTAATTTACTTCATTTTTGGATTTTATTGAAAATTTATTAATTTTATTTAATTAATATATTAAAATATTAATTAAATAATTAAATAATTAAATTAAGGTTTATTTGCCAATATATTGTATTTTTAGGAATTAATTAATTAATCAAGTATGATGATTAATTAGGACCTAAGGTTCAGGCCAGATTAGCTTGAATTTGATGAATTGCCTATTTGATTTAGGACTTAGGATAATCAAGATTAGGGTTTATTGATAAATAATTGAGATTAGGGGTCTAGGGTTTAGATGACCATTTTTAGGTCATTACATTTGCTCCTCTTTGAATTGATGTGTGATCAGTGCATTGATTCAAAGAACTGTTAGTGAGAAGACCCAGAATAGTTTAATTTGAAGTGATGAAACTATTCTTGTCAAGGAAGATTAACTTTGAGCCTGGCTGTACGAAGATCGATCAAAAGATATAAACATAATACTCAGTTTGATTTTAAGTGATGAAACTATGCATCTATCAAGAATTCTTAAACCTTTTGATTGGTTTGAACAAATAAATAATTTGATTTGAAGCGATGAAACTGATTACCATTAAGAGATTTGATTAGTAAGAAAATTGACTTGATTTGAAGTGATGAAGCCAATTTGATCAATGTATCTAGTTTTAATAATGAATAGCTCGTATAAGACCGATCTCATGTGGTTTCGAGTGTATTCACCACTGTATAAGACCATTGATTAGGTTTCCTTTGATTTAAGATGATCTCAACTTGATTTGATGAGATGAAGTTGAGATTCCCCAAGCGACGGGGTCTTGATTGAGGATGTGATCATTGGAATATTGATGTCCTAATCTTTAGAAATGTATGTGTAAAATGTGGCTTATGTACCTATAGCTACAAAACACACTTCAATGAACCATTACGAGGTTAGCTAGTTAGAAAATGATAAAATCATAATATTAAAAAAATTCTAAGCTAACCGACACTGACTCATTGCCTTCTAGTAGGAAGGAGTTTGAATCTTGTTCTCAAGTCATCGCAAGAAAAATTGACTACACCATGTCCTAAACAAAGGATTTAAAGAAAGCTAAAATGATTAATCTAAGTGATATGCAAATGCATATTTGTTGTTCATCCAATGCTAATTAAGAGTTCATTTTAACAAGCACAAAATGAAATGTTTTTGATAGATTTTAAAACCCAAAATCAAATGTGCTCTAAGATTATAGTTTGCATGCATTAACAAAAGTAAACTAACAATTAACAATACTAGTCAAATTAAAAGCTAAGAATGCAAGAAAGTAAAAAATGCATAATAATGATAATAAAAACTGGGATTCCTTTGTGAAGGAAAAGATGTTCTCTTTTATAGAAATCTCTCTCAAATTGACGGTCGAGATTGAAAGCCAAAGAGTGGACAGGATTCGATCTGAGGAAGCACAATCCACGTTAACAGCTTTGTTTCCAAAATGAGAAAAGAAAAGAATAAGTTAATTGAATAAAACAAAATTTGTTTCCAATATGATAATCAGTTAACTAAAATTGATGACATCATATACATTTTTAAAGATTTAATTGATTTTAAATGCATATTTTTTTTTTATTAATTATTTTAAATCCTTTTTGGATTTTATTGACAATTTAGCAATTTTAATTAATCAATATATTAGAATATCAATTAAATAATTAACTTAAGGTTTATTTGCCAATATATTATATTTTTAGGAATTAATTAATTAATCAAGTATGATGATTAACTAGGACCTAGGGTTCAGGTCAAATTAGCTTGAATTCGATGAATTGCATGTTTGATTTAGGACTTAGGATAATCAAGATTAGGGTTTCTTGATAAATAATTGGGATTAGGGATCTAGGGTTTAGATGACCATTTATAGGTCATTACATTTTCCCCTCTTTGAATTGATCTATGATCAAGGCATTGATTCAAAGACCTATTAGCGAGAAGACCCAAAATAGTTTGATTTGAAGTGATGAAACCATTCTTGTCGAGGAAGATCAACTTCAAGCTTGGTTGTACAAAGATCAATCAAAAGATATAAATAAAATACTCAATTTGATTTGAAGCGATGAAACTGGGCATCTATCAAGAACTCTTAAACCTTTTGATTAGTTTGAACAAATAACCAATTTGATTCGAAGTGATGTGCTAATTACCGTTAAGAGATTTGATTAGCAAGCAAATTGACTTGATTTGAAGCGATGAAGCCAATTTGATCAATGTATCTAGTTTCAATAATGAATAGCTTGTATATAAGACCATTCTTGTCTAGTTTTGAGTGTATTCACCAATGTATAAGACCATTGATTAGGTTGCCTTTGATTTAAGATGATCTCAACTTGATTTGATCTGATGAAGCTAAGATGCCCCAAGTGACAGGGTCTTGATTGGGGATTTGATAACTGGAATGTTGATGTCCTGATCCTGTCCCCTCGGGAGTGAAATCAAAATATGGCTAGGTGCCCCAGTGATGAAAATAAATTTGATTGATAACATGATGCAAGAAGAAGATGATTTGATTAGAATTAGGTCCCAAGTGGTTAGGATAGAATCTATACTTGATGGGAGGTCATGTTGAAAAAGGTTGACCAAAAGTATGAGACATGGATTGCTTAGAAGAAAAATATGAGAGATTTCTATTGGTTGGAGTCCAGACAGACTGATAGTGCAAGCGGTTAGCTGCAATTGACTGAAAAAGTCAGACGTAAAAAATGACAAGTAAAATGATGTCAAATTTTGGTTTTGATCCTGAAAATAGAATCATGACAGTCGAATTAGCTAGGGGTATAATTTTCATGTCACTCAGTGCACAACTGACCACTTGGAAGAAGGAATATTGATCGATAAGAACCTCAGATCCTTCACATTGGAGAGAGATATCGATATTATGCAGATTCAACACCATGAAAATGCAATGCAAAACTACCATGAATACAACCTAAGGTGTAGTCAATGAACCCTTAGCTTTGAAATTTTCATCATCGAGCATTTTTAGAACATTAGAGTCGATACAATCCTTACTGGTGCCATTGTGACCATAAGAATACGAATATGACTTTTATTGGCTAAGATATGAGAAACTAACATAAGCATTGGGGCACAAAAGCTGAGATGACCTGAACATTGTTTCTAGTTGATGTTGCAAGAGTACACCAGTGTAGATGTATTCAAAGCCAAGATAACCATGAGTGTGATCTTGTGTAAACAAGTAAAGAAATAACAGTTAAGGAGATAGTTTCGACCTCACCTTGGCATGCAAGTAAACAAGATCCAGGGATGTGAGGCTTTTCTGCCTTAATGCAGGAGCTCTTATCACATACACCCATCTTATTTGACGTTGCAGGATCATTAGGACCAAACCAACAAGCAGTATGAAAATAAAAGATTGACAAAAATCAATGAGAATAGACATCATACAAGGAGAAGTTCAGCACACTTCAGCCAATTTCAAAGTTTTTGGATGTGTACATGTATGAGGAGTAGAGAAACACCATCGTGCTTGTGAGTGTGATGTGTTTGAGTGCTATCGATCTGTTGTTTACGTTTGTGTTACCCAGTGTGTGTTGAGAAACACAGATGTATCCAAATAGGTAGTGTTAAGAAACTATGTTGATTAGGGTGTTGAGAAACACCTGTTGTGTTAGTAGCGAGATGTCCTTCAAAAATGACAAGATTACTAACTATGGTGTAACCCAAAGATGTGATCAAATTGGGGACCCATGTCCCATGGTAACAAACATCAATTGTAGATGACTGAATTGACTCATATTGAGAGGAAAAAGCCGATTCAATTGCCCCTAGACTATGACTCTGGATCAGTTTCAAGCCAGAAGGGTTCTCAGGAGAACCAAAGTGTCATGAAAGTGACTTAAATCTTATGTACAAATTGAAGCAAAGGATTTCAAGGACTGAGCATTGATAGATGGAGTGTTGAGTACAAGATGTGCCTGTTTACTAGGTTTTCACCTACTTGGCAGAGATTCTATTTTTGCTACCATGGCACCTATTTACCAGGTTTTCACCAAGGCACATTTTCTTCTTTTTTGATTTTTTTTGTATTTTCTCTTTTTTTGATTTTTTTTGAATTTTTCTCGTTATGATTTTTTTCGTTAATGCATCAAGGTGCCTCTTTGCCAGGTTTTCACCAAGATGATCATTTTTTTAGGGACTTTTTTCAATTTTTAGTCTTTTTTAGGATCATAAGTATGTACATGGTGCTGATCACCATGAATGCCTTAGGTGTAGAACTTCTTCAGATGGAGAGCGTTGATGGGCTCCTAGAGATGTTCTCCTTCATGTGTGGAGAGTTGATAGGCTCCAGAGCTAAATGGTGCAGTAATGATATAAGGACCTAGCCAGTTGGGTTCAAATTTCCCCATTTGTTCTCTATGTGGTTGATTAAGGGGTTTTGTATCAACACTAGGTCTGCCACTTGAAGTTCTCTTAGTTTGACCTTTTATTATAACCTCTAGACATTCTTTTATGGTAATCTCTAATGTGATCATATGCCACTTAACGATGTTCATCCAACACTTCTAAATCTTGCAACCTTGAGACTCTGTGATCTTCATCTGTGATAAGCCTTCATAGAGAAACCCTCAGAGATGGGAGTTCTAATTCTATGGGTAGTACTGCTTCTTCTCCATAAATAAGAGCAAAGGGGGTTGTCCCAGTAGGTGTTCTGATACTTGTTCTATATGCCCACAGTGCAGGATTGATATGCAGATGCCAATCCTGTATGAATTTGTTCACAATACAGTGCAAGATTTTCATCAAATATTTATTGGAGGCCTTAGCCTGTCTATTACCCTGCGGATAATAAATGGAAGAGAAGTGTTTTTTGACCTTAAAATTCTCACAAAGTTCTTCAATATTGGTGTTTTTGAACTGCCCTCCATTGTCAGTTACAATGGATAAAGGAATGCCATATCTATAGATAATATGATTTAGAATAAATAGGGCCACCTGCTATACTATAGCTTTGATTAGTGGGACCACCTCTACACACTTTGTAAAATACTCAGTGGTGTTGATGATGAATTTGTGCCCATTAGAAGAAGATGGGTGTATCTGACTGATGAGGTCAAATGCCCACTATTGGAAGGGACAATGTGTGATAAAGGGAATCAGTTCCCTTGCTGGAGCATGTATAATATTTCCACGCAGTTGGCATTTCTTACATATCTTTGCATATCTTACTGTCTCTTTTTCCATATCTGGCCAGTAGTACCCTGCTCTTAGCAATTTTTGGGCCAGAGTCAGACCATTAGAATGAGAGCCAAAAATACCATTGTGGACCTCAGCCAACGCACGTTTAGACTCCTCTTTTTCTAGACACCTAAGAAAAGTATTGTCTAGTCCTCTTCTATAAATATTGTTAGCTATGAGAACATACTGTAAGGCATTTTAGATAAGGTGTCCGCATTCATTGCGGGTAAGTGCATCAGGGATGACCTGATGGCAGAGGTAGGTGTAGACATGTTTGTATTGGGAAGACTCCTATCATATGATAGAAAAGACTGTAGGAGTCTGGGGAGTTGTAGGCAGGGAAATGAAGTTCTTCCACTAGGAACTCATAGCGAAAGTCTTCCTCTTGCGGTTGTGAGGATGCTAATGTAGCCATGGCATCAAATGCTTTGTTCTCTTTCCTCAAGCCCCCTGCTAGAATGTGATGTATGTAAAGTATTTCTTAAAGTCATCAACCATTCTCTTATAAGGAATGATTTTATCATCCTTAGTTTGATAGATGTCATTGGTTTGGTTGATAACAAGCTGGGAGTCAGCATAGATGTGTAGCTCTAATATGTTCCATTCAATTGCCAGTTTGATTCAATTAACCAAGGCTTCATATTCACAAATGTTTTGTACAAGGGAAAAACAACTTGTATGCCTTTGGTATGGAATATATTTGAGGTGTTATGAGTTCAAGACACCTACACCTGATCTCAATTGTGTAAAAGATCCATCAAAGAACATTTTCCATGACCTGTGTGTTATGTGCATAATGGAACAGTTTGGAAATTCAGCATTGATTGGGAGATTATCTTGTAATGGAGCGTTAGTCAATTGATCTAAAATTAATTGTCCCTTAATTTATTTGTGCTCAATATATTCAATGTCAAACTCACTGAGGAGCATGACCCATTTAGCAAGTCTTCCAGTCAAAGTCACCTTACTCAAAATATATTTCAGTGGATCGATCTTTGCAACCAGTTTTGTGGAATGTGCTAACATATAATGTCTCAGTTTTTGAGACGCAAATACAACTATGAGACAAGATTTCTCTATCACTGAATAGTTCATCCCATAAGATACCAAGGTTATACTGATGCAGTAGATGGCTTTCTCTTTCTTGTTGTCATCTTCTTATGCTAGAAGTGCCCCCAGTGATGTTGTCGTGGTAGATATATACAAGATTAATGATTTTCCACGTGTAGGAGGCATAAATGTTAGTGGGTTAGCTAGGTATGCTTTGATTTGATCAAATTTATTTTTGCATTCTTCATCCCATTCATATGTGACTCCCTTATGTAGATTTTTTGTGAGTGGTTGGGATTTGTCTGCTAATTGTGAGATAAATCTCTTGATGGACTGAATTATTCCTTGTAGTGTCCTCATCTGACTAATGTTTTTAGGTGGAAAAATCTCAAGGATTGCTTGCACCTTTGTAGGATCTACTTAAATTCCTTTTTTTGAAAAAATGTAACCCAACAAATTTCAAGAGGTTACCCTGAATGCACCCTTCTTTGGATTTAGTCAAAGCTTGAACTGCTCCATTCTATCAAGGATTTTACTAAAATCTTGTAGGTGCGTGGATCTTTCCATAGTTTTAACCAGTGTGTCATCCACATAATATTCTATGTTTTGTGCATCATGTTGTGGAAGATTGTTGTGACAATCCTTTGATAAGTGGCTCCTGCATTTTTTTAGTCTGAAGGGCATAATGTTCTAGCAGAAGGTGCCCCAAGCACACGTGAAAGCTGTCTTTTCCTGATATTATGGAGCAATATTGATCTGGTTATATCCAAAGAATCCATCCATGAGGGAGTACATTTCATACCCAGCTATCATGTCCACAATCATATCTGTGTTGGGTTAAGGAAAATCATCCTTTTGACAAGCCTTGTTCAGGTCCCTGAAGTTTGTGCAGACTCAGATAGATTTGTCTAGTTTGGATGCCGGTACAATATTTGAAGTTCACTCAGCATAATCAATAGCTTGAGTGAATCCATATTTTAGTAACTTTTCTAGTTTAGCCTTAATCAACAGAGCAACGTGAGGATGCATTTTAAGAAGCTTCTATTTTACTAGTTTGACTCCTAGTGTGATAGAGAGATGGTGCATGATCAGATATGGATCCAAGCCTAGCATGTCTGAGTTACTCCATGCAAATTTGATTTTTTCCTCTTCAAAGAATTTAGTGAATTCTTTTAGCTCTTATGTTCATAAATATTGTGCCACATGCATTGTGTGGATGTTCCTCTATCCCAATTATCACAGGTTGCGTTGGTTCAATAAATACTGAAAACCGCTCCTAGAAGCGACTAGGCAAGATATCAAGTACCCCATCCTTTGGTGCCTCAAAGAGTTTTTCACCATCAGATGTGTCTTTTATTTTGACTATTTTATATTCAGAAACCATCATAATGTGGTTTTCGCCTTCAAAATTCTTTTTCTTTTTCATTCTAATTTTATGACTGAGTTACTTGATATGAATTTTAGTCACATTCACACTAGGTTTGCTGGTGGAAGAAGTGACAGGTTAACCAACGTTCATGTAGCATGATAGCTCATACTCATTGGGGAACATATGGATATTTATGGGTTGTGTTTGCAAACCCCAATCAATGAGTTCAAGATGTAGGAGTGGTAATGAATTGACAGGTTTGAGGGTATTCACGGTATGTTCATCATAAACCTGGACTATCACATAGAGACCTAAATTAGTATCATGTGAAGATGCATTTAAATCAACAAGAGCCCTAACAAAATTGTCAAATCCCATGTCAAGGATTAGAGGATCTAACTCGTCATACCTAGACCGTAAACCTTCACCTACCTCAAATGGAGTTACATACTATTAGATAGTATCCACCTCCTTGTCTTGAGTCCCTTCTGACAAACTATCAAACTCATACTCGTGAGATTCCATTTTAGCCTAATAAACCATATTTAGGACATGAGTGAAGTACACTCATTGCCCCCAGTTTGGATGAGTTCTATATAAAAAAATCTACTATGGTTAGATTCATTTCTTCTATATCTGGATCTTGTTCAGATGTAGTAGTCAGTGACTAATCAGAAGCCATTGGTGATTCCTCTAGAACACACTCTTCGGTAGCATTTATCTGTGGTGTTTCTTCTTCAAAGAGAAGAGCCAAGATATTGGGAGGAATAGGAAAAGGATACACATCTTCCTCATCAGAATCATCCCACTTGCGAGTGGGTGTGCCAGTGCTTTGTTCTATTG
This sequence comes from Thuja plicata, assembly GCA_018584345.1. NCBI lineage: Eukaryota > Viridiplantae > Streptophyta > Pinopsida > Cupressales > Cupressaceae > Thuja > Thuja plicata. The sequence continues at coordinate 1,001,924 of MU224982.1, read as the reverse complement.
TGTTATGTTCTTCTTCATCTAGATGAACTTGATGTTTCCTTCCTTTATCTAGATGATTCTTGGCTCTTTGTGCTTTCCTTGATAAGAACCCTAGACCAATTGTGTCCCTAATTCATCTAACTTCAATAGATATTGATTCCTAGTGTCCATTCTGATTACATCAAATGGGTCCTTTGCCTGAATAGCCAATTTTTTGAGCTAGATCATACCCCACTCCATATGTTTCTGGAGATATTTCACATTGTTTTATCTCATTGCTTTCAAGCTCCTTATATAGCCAATCAAGAATTGCTTGTTCTTCTTTTTCATCCTCTAATGGTATGTTGGCTTTAACAAAGTTCTCATCATAGATTTCTCGGGATGTTGTTGGTTTCATCTCTTCTGAAGGTCTCCCATAAAACCTAGGTGATGTGGGAAGATATTTGATTGATAGTACTATGGGTTGCACTATGTATCCACCCATACCAGTGTCATTTATCTTCAACTTCTTTTCCATTTCATTCAGTAAGTCATTGGTTGACTCTAAAGTTGAAGCCTCTCTATTATGGGATATGAGAGTTTCTGCTACCTGATGCAGTGCATTACATGCATAGCTAGTGTCTGCATGAATGTTAACTTTGACACTGTTGAATGGAAACTTGATGCATTGATGGTAGGTGGATAGGACAACTTGCATTTCATGTATCCAGGGTCTTCCCAACAAGATGTTGTAAGCCAATGGAAGATCTAATACTTGGAAAGTGGCATCCCTCTCTACTGGACCCACTATAATGGGAAGAGTTACAAGACCCTTGGAATATCTCTCTTGTTCATCATATGCCTTTATGGTAATTTTATTCTTTGGATAAATGACATATTGTGAAAATTCCAATTGTTCAATCAGTTTGTAGGTGCATATGTTCAACGTTGGGCCTCCATCTATCAAGACTCGTTTGATGCAATTTTTATGAATCATGACTTCAATATGCAATGAAAGATTATGTGGATGACTCAAGGAGTTATTATCTTCCTCTAAAAAGGACAGGTAATGTGGTGAGGTCAAATGACCAACCATAGATTTAAACCAATCCAATTCCAAGTCTTTAGGGACATTGGAGGTTAACAAAGCTTTCTCTAAGATCTCTTTGTGAGCCAGAGAGATTTTGAGAAATTCAAAGATCAAAATTTGTGCACTTTTTCTTTGCAATTGCTCTAGGATGCTATAGTGTGTAGCATAAGATGAAGCCATTTTTTTAGATTGAGATACCTTGGAGGCACTCGCAGTTGGTTGTTTGTTGGTCGGTATCCACTATTTGGATGTCGTCAGTTGATTTTGAGATGAGGAGGAGTTTGAAGACCCTCATTTTCCCAAGGTGACATTTTCTTGCACTTGGGTCATGACATTTGTTGTTATAGACTCTTTCTTATCATTCTTGACAATGATAATGATACAGTACTCAAGAGAGACTGGTTCAATCATGTGGATGACCTTATCATCTGGGGTACTATATGTGTGATTAATCCTAGCACCCTGTTTAGAAGATTCTTCTTTCTCATATTTAGGCAAGGGATCCTTAAATACCTTATGATTAGCATTCATTGCATGATTATCTACTGCGATTGTTTCACTATCAATGAGGTCTTAGATTTCATGTTTTAACCTCATGCAGTTCTCCGTGGTATGTCCCTTATTTCTGTGATATGCATAGTAATCACTGTATCTCAACCATTTTGGTTGTACCTATGGTTCATATGGCTTGGAGTTATCTGGGAACATGATCACTTTGTTAGCCAGTAGAGTTTTGAGGGCTCATTCATAAGATTCACCCAAGGGATCAAAGTCTGTCTTTTGTTTAACTCATGGTTTCTCCTTCATGAGGTTACTGATTCCTTAGGAGGGTGATTTTGTGGTATTTTGAATAGATTTTAGGGCTTTTCAGCCACTTTTCAAGTCGAATACTGTTGGTTTAGGTTGGGGAGCAACATTATTGACTACCCCATCATTCACTACATGCTTGTTCTTATTCTAGTATTTGGTCATATCTTTGGAACTGGAATTAAATTTTGTTTCTTTTGAAAGGGAAACTTCACCTTTCTTGACAAGCACAGTTTCAATATTCAGTGCACTCTTCACAAGTTGATTGAAAGTAGAAATATCTTGCATCTAAAGTGGGTAATTATAATCATTGATTAATGCGTTGGTAAATATGTATTTTTGGACTCAGGAATGAGTCATGGATATCTAGAAAATACTCTTCTCCATCGCTGAAGAAAATTCAAGAATGATTCTCTCATCTGTTGTTGAATGCTACATAGTTCGATCATAAACACGAGATGTTGTATGTTATATGAGTACTGTTCTAAAAACAAATTCATCAATTTGTCAAAAGTTTTGATCCGAGTGGGTAACTTTGAAAACCACTCCATAGCTTGACCACCTAAGCTTCGAGGAAAGGGATGCATGAGATACGTCTGTTCGTGCATAAAATCTATACACAGGGCACAAAATTCGTGAATGTGGTCCTGTGGGTCAGAATAGCCACTATACTTGTCAAATTTTGGGATTTCTACTCTACGTGGAAATGGAGGTAAGTGTAGATTTTTATCGAAAGGAAATGGACAAATGGTGTCCATAGAGAATTTTGTTAGTGGTTTCTCCTTTTTTCTATTTCATCGCTTGCATTTATGTTTGCAAGGCTTGAATCTATTTTGTTAATAGTATGATAGGAGTTTCCTCCCCTTTAGTAATGATATCTTCCACTCTATAATTAGAGGGAAGTTGGGCTCCTTGTTCATCCAATTCTAGAAAGTATTGCTCTTTGTCTCTATTCATAAAACCTTCATTACTTTGAGGAAAACTTGGTCTTGTAAACATTTATTAACTTCCTCATCAAAGTTTTTAGAATCTTCAAAGTCTGGTGGTATTTCAGCATCATGATTTTTTTCTCCAGACATGGTTGATTTTGGTAGTCTGTTCCTGAGAAAAATTGACACGTGTGTAGTGTTTAGTTGTTCCTCAAAAAGAGGTTTTACTATAAGTGGGTGACACTATCCTTCCATGTAAAGTGTTCTAAAAGAACTCCTAGTCTGTACCAACATTAACCATTTGATTCATTTAACTAGTGCTGAGGTGATGTCTAAAGTGCTGACTAAGTCCAAGACCTAAGAAGACAAAGATATAATGTCCAACTGAAAAGGAGAAGAAAAGAATTCAATCTTGAGTCAAGGTTAACAAACCTGCTCTCACAAATTAGTACAAGGATAGTGGGACAAATATGATTAAAGTAAAAAGTCACTTGGACTAGCACAACAAAGTCAGACCTCAAAACAACAAGCGAGTCAGACTGTTAACAAATTATAGTCAATGAAAAACTAGTAATGATGTTGTGAGAACAATGATTTTGTGAAAATTTGGATAGAACCATCATGAAAAAATACCAACTTGGACAATAATTCAACTGATTCTTAGTGTGTTGACACTAGATGCATAAACTCGGATGAGAGTTGACAGTTTAACACATCAAATTGCATATTTTGAAGTGTTTGATTGTTTTGATGTTCATTTTGGTTTTTTTGGTGTCTATTTTGATGTTTCACTCACACAAGACACATCATGGAGATATCATAGAACCAAGCACATCAATCAAACCCTATTCCTAGGTGGAAAGAAATAGACAATACTTGTTTGAATCCTCTTACAATAAAATACCCATTCATGTCAGAGAGTTAGAAGCGTGGCAACACTGGCTCCCCTCCATGACACACACTTCTCAGACCTACCAAGCTTCTAATTTCTCAAGATCCATAGATCCTGATAAATTTATTGTCTCAATAAGAGGGGTACATGAGAGGTTTCTTAGGCATGCATGTCTCACAATGCCTGTATCAACAAGTAGAAACAGATTTTGGCCACTAACTAAAAAAGGTTTTAGTAAGGGTCTTTATTTAAGTGTATGTGTCCGTGTAAGCATGATTCAGGATGCTAACCCCACAAAGAACCTTAGCACAAGCAGTCACGATACGAGATTAAGACCTGAAGGCCCTACTTTGTATTAGGCGAGAGTTGAGTATAAGCTCAAATGACACTTATCTTCTGAGGCTTTGGTCTCGAGAAAGAATTTTGATTATAGTGAGTCGAAGAAGCTTAGCGTTAGCTTGTTCTCACCTGGGTCGTTATCCAAGGGTGAGTAATTTCTCCCACTTGGACAAGCCTTCTAAGGTTGCAAATCTCAAATGACGAATGACAATAGTGTTTCTAGATTTTTGTTCATCCCAAAAGGTGAGAGCATAATTTCCTGACATTATTGTCATTCCTAAAATACCAGAGATAAGTTCATTTTAAGATGTTTTGCATGTGGGTTCCTATTTCAATAAAACAAAAAAGCATGCAAATAGAATGTTTAGCTGACTATCGATCAAGACAACTTGCAAGATGATTTGTTAGTAGTTTATGTTTTAGTATTCTTTTTCAACATCTTGCAAACCACTGTTAGGCTGTAATCAACAAGATAATCCAAAGAACAACAAAGCCATAAAATCGTCAGCATAAGAAAAATTATTGTAGATTTAGAAACTAGACAAAAAAGAATGCTTACAAAAAAAATTGTACCCAAAAATGTTATTGTATGTGCCCAAACAAGGGTTTGGAAGTTGCAAAATGAAGGATTATACATGTAAAGTGATGAAAAGTGCAATTTATGACAAAGCAGGAAACCAAAACCATAAACCAACTCCACCACATTAATCTTTAGGAAATTCTACTCCAAATAGGGTATGTGCAAGATCATGAGGGGCCAAAAAGTGGCAATGTGAAAAAAATCCACTTTTCACCCGTCCAAAAGTGCATGAAAACATTTGCTGACTTTTTAGTAGGCTTGGGTATTAGTAGACCTGGGAAAACCTGACACCAAAGCACAAGGCTAATCGTGTACCCAAAACCTGTGGCATAAATCAAAACCCGCGAGCCATTTTCCTCATTTCTCTCATCGTTTTGGGATTGGAAAATGGCTCTAGATATCCTATACATGATATTTTCAGGTACCTAAATTATATAACAACAAATTTGACTCTGCAGTATATATAGTAAGTAAATTCTTGGTATATTTTGATTATTTTATTTCATTTTGATGTTAAATGTAGTTATTTTGGTTGAAATAGGGTTTTGTATCGATTTTTTAATAATATATGAAATCAATTTGAAGTTTATATTTATTTTTTATTTAATCAGGCATGGCTGACAATAATGAAGAAAATAATCCTCCCCCACCAAATAACGATCCCCAAAACAATCCAGAACCACTTCAAAAACCTAGATCTTTAGATGATTTGATACAAGAGAATTTGGAAACTATACGGGGCTTCCAAAACACATATTAGAATATACCTAAATTAGGTCACATGCTTGCCACTCTAAATACTATTGTTGAAAACATTGACACACTTACGCAGCAACATAATGCTTCTCTTCATTGGCGTGATGATATGCATGCCCAATTTGATGATGGGCTTGACCATGATGGGGTTGCGACCCTTAATATAACTAAAGAAGATATAGCATCCTTTTTTGTGAATCCTAAAACCGGATTAAAAGTTGACCCCAAAAAGCCCAAATTATCAATTAAATGGTGCACAAACGATGCAATGCATGCACAATTTTGGAATCGCTGGTGGATGGTTTTCGATAAACCACCCCATAGAAATTTGGAGCTCCCTTTCTATTTCATAAAAAAATTGTATGCTAAGTTTGTGCTTGGTCACAATGTTAATTATTAGAGCATGAGGCCCAACATGGGCATAGGCGGAGGAGCTCCTCAGACTAGGCCATTTGACCAGTGCAAAAAGGCCACTACCTTTTTCCCCCCAACTGATGTCTCACCCCCTCCTCCAGTGTAGCATCCCGATATCATTATAGAGGCTGCCTCACAAAGTATTAGAGCTATTCACTTGTTGAGTGATTAGTTGATAGTGCAGACTAGGTCATTGTTGCCTCCTGGTGTGGATGATGCTGGCACATCGACATCTGGAAGCAGTTCACATGTATGCATGCCCCATACTTTCATTATGTGCAAGAATTTGTGCCTCGGACCGCTTACCGATGCTGATACATCTCAATATGTTATTGATGAGGAGGATATAGGAGACGCGGTTATAAAGGTTGCAACACCTCATAGATCATCTATGTCTCATGAGAGTGCTGAGCAAGGGTACATAGAGCCATGGAGTCCTGTTGATACGGTAAGAGTAAATATTATAAATAAATTTGTCACATGACTTATTTAATTTAAAAATAATTTATTTATTTAGATTAGTTTTAATGGTGGCATGCACTTATGTATATATATTTGGTCCATTTATGTTCATTCTATGACAAAGGAGGAGTTGAGACAGGTGGATGACTCCACAATTTTGGCCATTTCATTTGGCCTTAACACCTATACGGTATATTATAAATTATATACCCATTAGTTTTTTTATATCATTTGGTATACATGCTTAAATCTCTATCAATTAGAGAAATACAATTCATACATTTACTAATATATTGTCATCTTATTGTACTCTTGCAGGTATCAGCTGATGTTAGTGGGGGGCATGAGGGGGTTCCTTCTTCATGCGTCGACAAAGGAAAGGTAATTAATTGTTTAAGATTAATTACGCATGCATATGTATGTCACTTGTGTGTAGTAATAAATATTTTACATGCACTTTATTGTATAGGGTGTGGCTCTTGATGATGTCCCGACACAGGTTTGGGAGCCTAGGCTGACAGACATCTTGATTTAGAGTGATAGCCCGATATTATGTAGACTTACATATTGTTATTTGTATTTTTCAACTAGGGTTGTTATGATGGAATACATTTATATATAATTGACTATCTTTTTTACTCTCATAGGTTACTCTCAGTGTGAGGGAGGCTCCACGAGAATCTTTCATATCTTTGTTGACCCAACCCACTATTCCAGAGGAGGGATCAACAGACGTAAGTTTTAATTTTAGTTCAATCAATTTGTAATTTTATTAAGCTATCATCCTATTTTGTAGATTTATTACTCTATGTTGCACCACTCTACTAATCTCATTATTGCAAATATATATTTATAGGTTGGAGTTGGTATTGATGGCATTGTCCCTTCGCTACCAAAGGCTTATGTTAGGACACCTGATTGTGGTAGGCAACTGAGAGGCCAGGTACATATGTTTGTATTTAGTTATAATTTTAATTAAATTAGTGTTTTCATTATGAATTATATATATGTACAAATCATATAAACTAAGCAATGTAATTTGGGTTTGAACTCATTTTTGATGCAGGATCAATCAGAGCCAAATAGTTCTTCAAAGAGGCAAAATTTTGATGATCCCCCTACGACATAGGATGTAGTTTTAGTTGTGTTCATTTAGAGGTGCCACTTGGCACATTTTTAGATGGCATATATGCCACATTGTACACCTTGAAACATTGATTTTGTAGACATTTTGAAATGGTACATGCCATATTTGTATATGGAGATACTTTTGATACTTTCTATACATAGAACATTTTCATTTTTATGTTATATTTGTTTCATCTTTTGTATACACATTTAGTATTCATGTTTATCGAATTGAATGATGAAGTTATATCTTGACTATGATTATCATTATGATTTAAATTATATCTTGTTGAAGTTATATGTCAATTTTTTTGAATTTGTTATAATAGATTTAATAAATTACCTAGATGTAATAAATAACCCAGATGTAATAAATTAATAGATGTAATGAATTTGTTGTCCTCAGTCACATAGCTTGGGGTCACTTGGGTCAAGCGTGGTCTCGAGTGTTTCAGTGACTCCGTGGGAAGAACAAGGTTGTCACTGGTGTTTACCTGGACAACCGGAGCTGATGGAGCAGACGGTTCGATGCCAAGACAGGCAGTTTGAAAGATACACTACGGAGCTACTTTCAATTGACCCTCGCTGCAAGTTTTGGCATCGACTGAGATTGCCTTGCAAAATGCAAATGAAGTCGAATCACCCAAATCTGAGAGAGGTTATTGTATACCTCTAAAAAAAAATCTCGTAGCCTCTAATGGTTTATCGGTATCTCTTACGAGGTCTGAGATATGAGCCTTGGAATATCGCTACCCAATCGTGCTTAGTGCACTTTGGGGTCACTTGGGTTGAACGTGGTCGCGAGCGTTCCAGTTAATCTATGGATAGAATGGGGTTGACAATAGTTTTTACCCGGCCAACCGAAGCTGATGGAGCAGACGGTTTGATGCCATGATGGACGGTTTGAAAGATGCACTATGGAGCTACTTTCAACTAACCGTCACTGCAAGTTTTGGCATTGACTGAGATTGCCGTTCCAAATGCAAATGAAGTCGAATCGCCCAAAACTGAGAGAGGTTATTTTAGACCTCTACAACATGATCTCGTATCCCCTAACAATTTGTCAATAACTCTCACAAGGTCTAAGAAACAATCCTTGGAAGATCACTGCCCAATCATGCTTAGTGCACCTTAGGGTCACTTGGGTCGAACGTGGTCACTGGTCACGAGTGTTCTAGTGACTCAGTGGATGGAAAGGGATTGTTGCTAGCATTTACCTGGCCAATTGGAGCTAATGGAGCAGATGGTTCGATGCCAGGATGGACTGTTTGAAAGATACACTACGGAGTTACTTTCAACTGACCCTCACTGCAAGTTTTGGCATCGACTGAGATTGCCTTTCCAAATGCAAATGAATTCAAATCACCCAAAATAGAGAGACGCTATTGTAGACCTCTGCAAAATGAACCTCTAGCCCCTGATAGTTTGTTGATACCTCTCATGAGGTCTGAGATACAAGCCTTGGAAGATTGCTTCCCAATCGTGCTTAGTGCACCTTGGGGTCACTTGGGTCGAACGTGGTCTCGAGCGTTCTAGTGACTCCATGGGAAGAATGGGGTTGTCACTAGAGTTTAACCAGCCAATCAAAGCTGATGGAGTAGATGGTTTGATGCTAGGATGGATGGTTTGAAAGATACACTATGGAGCTAATTTCAACTGATCCTCAATGCAAGTTTTGGCATTGACTGAGATTGCCTTGCCAAATGCAAACAAATTTGATACGCCCAAAATTGAGAGAGGTTATTGTAGACCTCTGCAAAAAAATCTCATAGCCCCTGACACTTTTTTGATACCCTTCACAAGGTCTGAGATACAAGCCTTGGAAGATCTATTCCTAATCATGCTTAGTGCACCTTGGGGTCACTTGGGTCGAATATGGTCCCAAGCGTTCCAGTGACTCCGTGGGAAGAATGGGGTTGTCACTAGAATTTAACTAGCCAACCAAAGTTGATGGAGTAGGTAGTTCAATGCCAAGATGGACGGTTTGAAAGATACACTATGGAGCTACTTTCATTTGACCCTCATTACAAGTTTTGGCATCGACTGAGATTGCCTTGCCAAATGCAAACAAATTTGAATCACCCAAAACTGAGAGAGGTTATTGTAGACCTCTGCAACACAATCCCGTAGCCCCAAAATTTTTTTTGATACCTCTCACAAGGTTTGAGATACGAGGCTTGGAAGACCACTGCCCAATCGTGCTTAGTGCACCTTGGGGTCACTTGGGTTGAATGTGGTTGCAAGCATTCCAGTGAATCTGTGGATAGAATGGGGTTGTCACTAGAATTTAATCAGCCAACTGGAGTCGATGGAGTATATGGTTTGATGCCAGGATGGATGGTTTGAAAGATACACCACGGAGCTACTTTCAACTGACCCTCACTGCAAGTTTTAGCATCAACTAAGATTGCCTTGTCAAATGCAAAAAAAATTGAATCGCCCAAAACTGAGAGAGGTTATTGTAGACCTATAAAACATGATCCCGTATCCCCTAAAAAAATTTTGATACCTCTCATGAAGTTTGAGATACAAGCTTTGGAAGATCACTGCCCAATTGTGCTTAGTGCACCTTGGGGTCACTTGGGTCAAATGTGGTCGTGAGCGTTCTAGTGATTATGTGGAAGGAATGAGATTTTCAATAGCATTTACCCAGCCAACTAGATTTGATGGAGTAGATAGTTTGATGCCAGGACAGACAGTTTGAAAGATACACTATGGAGCTACTTTCAACTCACCCTCACTGCATGTTTTGGCATCGACTGAGATTTCCTTGCCAAATGAAAATTAATTTGAATCGCCCAAAACTGAGAGAGGTTATTGTAGAACTCTCCAACAGAATATTGTAGCCCCTAACAGTTTGTTGATATCTCTCATGAGGTCTGAGATACGAGCCTTGGAAGATCACTGCCCAATCGTGCTTAGTGCACCTTGGGGTCACTTGGGTCGAATGTGGTCGCGAGCATTCCAGTGACTCCGTGGATGGAACAGGATTGTCACTAGTGTTTACCTGGCCAACCAGAGCCAATGGATTAGACGGTTCAATGTCACAATAGATGGTTTGAAAGATAAACTATGGAACTACTTTCAACTGAACCTCACTGCACAATGAATCATTTACATCTATCATGTATGTATCCATATGATTCAAATGAAATTTCAAAGCATAAAAGATTATTTGAAATGATAAAAAATAATATCCTTAAAGCATTACAAACAACAATCAAACATGTAAGAATTCAAACCATGCAAATGACGTAAGTAAATAATTAAAAATAATGAGTTTTCATTGCCTATTTCTAAGAAAATCAATACTTAGATCCCTTGTTGGCACTATTGGCCGCCCTTGAGCATTCCAATGTGTCAAAAGGGGTCATGGGGACTTCCTAGGGGTCCTAACATGTGATAAGGCCTACTAGGACCCCTAGGAAGTCCTCATGACCCCTTTAAACACATTAGAAAAATCAAGAGTGTCGAAAGGCGTCCTACGACCCCTTAGGACACACTTTAGTGTTCTAATCTATAGTAAGGGGTCTTGGGGACTTTCTAGGGTCCTAACATGTGATAAGGCGTACTAGGACCCTTAGGAAGTCCCCATGACCCCTTTTGACACATTGGAATGCTCAAATGTGTCCCAAGGGGTCGTAGGACCCCTTGGGACACACGAATATTTCAATGTGTTGAAAGGGGCCATGGGAAATTTCTAGGGGTCCTAACGTGTGATAAGGCATACTAGGACCTCTAAAAAGTCCTCATGACCCCTTCGACACATTAGAACACTCAAGTGTGTCCTAAGGAGTCGTAGGACCCCTTGGGACACACTTGAGCATTCCAATGTGTCTAAAGGGGTCATGGGGACTTCCTAGGGGTCCTAACATGTGATAAGGCATACTAGGACCCTTAAAAAGTCCCCATGACCCCTTTCAACACATTGTAATGCTCAAGTGTGTTGAAAGGGGTCCTACGACCCCTTAGGATACACTTTAGTGTTATAATGTGTCAAAAGGGGTCATGGGAACTTCCTAGGGGTCCTAACACATGATAAGGCATACTAAGACCCCTACAAAGACCCCATGACCCCTTTCAACATATTAGAACAATCAAGTGTGTCCTAAGGGGTCGTAGGTCCCTTTGGGACACACCTGAGCATTCCAACATGTCAAAGGGGTCATGGGCACTTCCTAGGGGTCCTAACACATGATAAGGCGTACTAGGACCTCTAGGAAGTTCCCATGACCCCTTTCGACACATTGGAATGCTCAAGCATATCGAAAGGGGTCCTACAACCCCTTAGGACACAATTTAGTGTTCTAATGTGTCGAAAGGGGTCATGGGGACTTCCCAGGGGTCCTAATGCGTGATAAGGTGTACTAGGACCCCTTTCGATACAATAGAACACTCAAGTGTGTCCTAAGGGGTTGTAGGACCCTTTGGGACACACTTGCACATTCCAATGTGTTGAAAGGGGTCATCAAAACTTCCTAGGGGTCCTAACACATGATAAGGTGTAATAGGACCCCTAGGAAGTCCCCATGACCCCTTTCAAAACATTTGAACACTCAAGTCTGTCCTAAGGGGTCGTAGGAACCCTTGGGACTCACTTGAGCATTCCAATGTGTCGAAAGGGGTCATGGGGACTTCCTAGGGTCCTAACGCGTGATAAGGAGTACTAGGACCCCTAGGAAGTCCTCATGACCCCTTTTGAGATATTAGAACACTCAAGTGTGTCCTAAGGGGTCCTAGGACCTCTTTGGACACACTTGAGCATTCCAATGTGTTGAAAGGGGTCATGGAAACTTCCTAAGGGTCCTAATGCATGATAAGGCATACTAGGACCCCTAGGAAGTCCCCATGACCCCTTTCGAGACATTAAAATGCTCAAGTGTGTCGAAATGGCTCCTACAACCCCTTAGGACACACTTTAGTGTTCTAAAGTGTTGAAACGGGTCATAGGGACTTCCTATGGGTCCTAATGGGTGATAAGGCATACTAGGACCCTTAAGAAGACCCTATGACCCCTTTCAAAACATTGGAATGCTCAAGTATGTCCCAAGGGGTTCTATGACCCCTTAGGACACACTTGAGTGTTCCAATGTGTCAAAAGAGGTCATGAGGACTTCCTAAGGGTCCTAGTATACTTTATCATGCGTTAGGACCCCTAAGAAGTCCCAAAGACCCCTTTCAACACATTGGAATGCTCAAGTGTGTCCCAAGGGGTCCTACGACTCCTTCAGACACACTTGAGTATTCCAATGTGTTGAAAGGGGTCATGAGGACTTCCTAGGGGTCCTAATACACCTTATCACATTTTAGGACACCTAGGAAGTCCCTATGACCCCTTTCAACACATTAGAACACCAAAGTGTGTCCTAAGGGGTCGTAGGACCCCTTTCAACACACTTGAGCACTCCAATGTGTTGAAAGAGGTCATGGGGAATTCCTAGGGGTCATAATATACCTTATCACGTGTTAGTACCCCTAGGAAGTCCCCATGACCCTTTTGATACATTAGAATGCTCAAGTGTGTCCCAAGGGGTCCAACGACCCCTTAAGACACATTTGAGCATTCCAATGTGTCGAAAGGGGTCATGGGGAATTCCTAGAGGAACTAGTACGCCTTATCATGCGTTAGGACCCCTAGGAAGTTCCCATGACCCCTTTCGACACATTAGAATACTAAAGTGTGTCCTAAGGGATCGTAGGACTCCTTTCGACACACTTGAGCATTCCAGTGTGTTGAAAGGCATCATGGGGACTTCCTAGGGGTCCTAGTACACCTTATCACATGTTAGAACCTCTAGGAAGTCCCCATGACCCCTTTTGACACATTAGAATAGTAAAATGTGTCCTAAGGGGTCGTAGGACCATTTTGTATCTTCGTAACTGTCAGCATTGACCCTCCTTTTAGCCTACCAAAGCTACGCAAATACTATAAATACTATTTTTATTTGCCAATATATAATTTTAATACTATAAATACTGTATTTTATTCGCCATTATATAATTTTAATACTATAAATACTGTATTTTATTCGCCAATATATAATTTTAATACTATAAATGCTGTATTTTATTTGCCAATATATATTTTTTATTAAAAAATAATATTTTTCATTCACCATTATATATTTTTTATACTATCAATACTATTTTTCATTTGCCATTATATAATTTTAATACTATCAATACTTTGAGCTTTGATTTCTGGGTTTTGATTGTGTGTATTTTTAAGCATCAACGTTTCGAATCACACTCCGTGATCCATCATCAAGATGTAAGAGCAATAAGGAAGTATAAAAATAATAAGTTGCAGAATTGGTTTCACTTAGAAGATAAAAGGAAGGTTGGGGTGAGAAAGGAGGCACAAAAACCGAGGGGAAAGAAAAGACTACCTGAAAACAAAAAAGAAAAACCAAAAAAGAATAATAATAATAATAATAATAATAATAATAATAATAATTATTATTATTAATATCATTATAATAATAATAATAATAATAATAATAATAATTATTATTATTATCATA